>JACMIF010001029.1:10829-28059 GCA_014805445.1 Diplogasteroides magnus
CCCCCCACCCCCCCCCCGCGCCTCCCCAGTTTCAGTATTTTTTCTGTGAGCATCTGTCAATTCTATCATAATGGCGCAAATGTCGTGGTACATATTCTTGCCTTCCCCTCTCAAGTTAAGAGAAGTAGAGAGTGTTCAATATGCAGTTTGCATTCGATGTTATTGTGGCCGCAGATACTGTAATCGACTTGGATGGTCAAATTGTGGAGAAACCAAAGGATGACGAAGAATCGAGGCAAACTCTTACCAGGTGGGAATATTCTCTCTACCGCTCATGCCGAATAACGAACCTAAAAGTCGACTAGAATGCATTCAGAAACACGTTTTTCCTTTTCTTTGCATGTAGGCATATCATTGTGGATGTTCAAACACTGTTCTTACTGATCGTCATAATTGCAGAATGTCCAGAAGGAGTCATAGTGTGCTGACTGGAGTGGCCATGCTCTTCTCCGATGGACAGAAAGTGTCCTTCCACCGAGAGACAAAGGTTACCTTCCGGCGACTATCGCCACACACAATTGATGCGTATGTGAAGACAAGAGAGGGAAGGTGAGTTCTGAGTGGAACGTATTATCACAACTGAACTGTCTCCTGTGTACATATAACACAGTTGACACATGTCTAGAAGTGGCGAAACATCACAGAAAAATGAGATAGGTAATCTGTAAAAACGTATGAAGCGTTCAAATCTTTAAAAAGTTCCTACAGCAAACATAAATAATGAAGTGTAAGAAGGCGTTTAGGGGACGATCCGGTTCATACGCCATTCAAGAGACAGGAGCCATCCTTGTGGAGAAGATCGAGCGATGTTACAGTAACATGATTGCATTGCCAATCTCGAGTGTGGTGCAAGAATGTGAGAAGAAAGGATTCAGTCTGTAGACAAAACCAATATCACTTCTGAAGATAAACAATGGTCGGTTTTCACATAAAATTTAGAAGAAAAAAATGTAAATGTAGTATGAACAAAAGTACAGTGAAACGAGACTTTCGCAAAGGAAATCGTGGATAGGTCCAATTTTTAACATTTATCAACGCTGACAATACATTGCAATATTTATCCGTATCAGAGCATGGACTCTATGGATTACGGTTTGTCACTGTTTATCCACCCAAACGATCCGTCACAATTCAGCGTTTAATATATGCTAACCGTAGTGACAGTGAACGATCGAACGGCTTTGAAGTTTTCAAGAATTCGTTTTCGGTAGTCGTCGCTTATGAGCATAATCACCATGGGATTGATTATCGAAAAAGAAGAGCAGCACACCGCGATAACCTTTGAGAACGTTTGTCAAATGAAATACTTTAAAATGACCCACGGTCGGAACCCAAGAGATATCGCACTCGATCATTAGACATACAACGATTGCACTGCTTGGAATGTAAAGGGTGACAATAGGAACAACTGCCTGAATTATGGGGTGAAAAAGAGAATTACTGCCTCATGTAAGTGATGGGTGAAAGACAAGAGCGCCATGAACATTTGCGTCGTAATGACGAAATGAACATTTGGGCTGTATTGTTCTGTCCATTTCAGCATTATGATACAAATGTCCACAGTTGTTGTTCACAAGATTCAGCCTGTGCAAAATAAAGTTGGAAGTATGTACGCCAAATCGGTTGTCTCTCACTGGTTCTATGCATCACAGTTATACGGCTTTCGTGAAACATAACCGATGTCACATACAAACTATTATAGCGGTAAACGGAATTGAAAGTCAGCTTCTATATGTTGAGCGTGAAACCTATTCAAAATCATGGCTAATGGTCAGAGAAACGACGAAATAGCAAGCAAATTTGCGAGTGCACAGTCGTCAGCCAGATGGAGTGTGTGTACTCGAAATATCAAGTTAGTTTTCCATAATAATACCAATACTAACCTGTGCAATCAAGACGCGTAACGCTTTCGTGTGCATTTGCTTAGTCTTGATGGTCAGTGCCTGCCTTGAAATGCTGTTGTGAATGGCAATACCGAAGTATACCTCAAACACACTCTTTTTCATTTTGTATTGGAACACCGAAATACCGTAATCCCCATCAGAGTAACGATAGTGAACAAAACGATGACACAGCCTTGCATTGCGCGCATCTTGTCAGCGTACTGTAATGGGTACTTTCAAAATATACACGATGTGAACGATTTACATCAAAGGATATTCCAATTACGTAAATTCCATCGAAATTTATGGAAGCCTTGTAAACTTGGTCCAAAATAACTCGAAACTGGGGAGAGTATTGGAAGAACATTGTCGACAAGGCGTACATGTAAACGAGAAATATAGCCTTAAAATAGCCTTGTGGGCTATTTTGGGATTCTTGCTAACCACTTGCGGTAGCACCACTATTGGTAGTCGATGCTCATATAGCTGCAACAGCCAGTCGCTAAATGCATTGAATACAGGTAATCTTTAAATAGCCAAAGAATACCTGCATAGCACAGCGTATCTGTACAGAAAACTATTGGAAATTAGAAATAGTATAACGATGAAGGCAGAAACGATCGCTTGAAAGCACATCTTAATGAGCAATCACTATTTTAGCCTAGACAATTGGTACGCCTTAATGTCGGCAGTTTGAGTTCGAAATCAGATATGTTTCACCGGAAAGTATATCTTTACAGATATTGACTTCGTGAAACATATCCGTTCTCGTACTCAAACAGCCAACCCTAGTACCTGCATTAAAAATGAGTGCTCTCGTAACGGTGAAATAGGGAAGCTTATGAATACTCCACGACCAGCATACCAAGCCTGATATAGACCCTTCCACTATTATTATACTCTTATAAATTTGTTTACGAGTCCATAGGTGGAAAAGGAGATGGTGTAGATAATGTCCAAGCAGGTTATGCACACTGTGAAATATCTAAATCTCGACATTTTCCGTGTAGAAATGGGTATATTTGCAGCACTTGTAATGATTGATTTTCCTTCCGCCACTGAATATCATATAGAGAAGTAGTCCGTTGAGCAATAGGGAACCAGATGTATTGAATATCAAATCGAAATAGAAGATCCAAAATCCATCCGTTGGTTCCATAGTGATGAAAGCAGACAGTTGCTACTTCAAAAAGTATCGCTCAAATCAGGCTTATTCGACGTTTCGGTTTAGAGTTTCAAATATCTGGAACGGACGCATATGCCAAAACAATGCATTTGTTCGATAAAAAGTTTTGAAATTTAAAAAGCGTCAGATTTGGAGATTTTACTTACACACGAAAACACTGTGGCATTATCAAATTATTATCGCTACTCAGATCGCAATGAAAAACTTTCAAAAATACGCGGCACAACTGATAAATTCAGGGAAAAATAACTTTGATAAGATTTGCGAGAAGCGCTACGTCACTTACGCTCGAACTTTAGGCAAGCTATCGAAATAACTATGGCCTTTATGCGGCATTAGGCGCGGAAGGGGTTTTGAAAACAAGTTGCTGTTTTGGTGATGTGCTCTGTGAGAAGAGTTATTCCAAAGGACTCCGCTTTCCCATGATCTGCGGACTATGCCGTCTATCTGCCATACTGGTTAGACACATTTGAACTAAATTCTTTAAAAGGTAATCTAAATCTTAAATCGAAAAATGATTTTATTGGTTGTATTTTTCGACTGCATAAAGCGATTTATTTTAACTTGAAAGACATCAGATATAAGTACACAGATAGGTTTGCTGTAGACGAATTGCATTCTTGACATTCTATGTTCAGGATTGGTGGTATTTGAGTTTCTCCATTAGACACAGCCATTGATTCCATATACAGAGATTTGCTTCCCGTAGTAGTGAGTGTGATCATCAATGGAGAGGTCGACGTGACTGTAATGAGTATGACGTCATTCTGGACGTCCACGCAAGGACTCACGATGCTGAGCAGGAGTTGTCTTCCTGTCCTGAGCACACCTTGTAGTCGGCTGAGGACATGTCGTTGTTGTAGTAGACCTGGATTTGAGAGGGATACTGTATACTAGAGTGCTTGGAGAGGAATACATGAAGAATTCACAATAAACTGTCTGACGGGTCCCTCTTTCATAGAGTAGAAAGAATTTCCTACACGATCGAACATGCATAATAGGAATAACCACAGTGACACAGATAGGTAGGAATAACCACAGTGTCATTGAAACTCATTACCTTTTAAGAATAATTTTTCATATATCTCTTCTAGTACATAAGTTCGGTCCAAGAAATTTCCGACTCCACCCATACTACTGATCCTGAGAGACTAGACGAACCTCCTCTGCATGATGATAGTATCCCATCCAGTTGAATGGAACATGAGCTACGATATCGTGGGCGTGAGTGACTCGGAATGACGTTCCAATCTATAACTTGCACTGATTAGCATTAGAGGATAGATGCAACAGTTGTAGGGTTTCAAAAACGGTAGCAGGATGCATTTGTCAGTCGTTTAATATTCGAGGAGCTGTCATCTCTACGTTCGATAGACAACCGCTCTTCTGATATGAGACTACACGAATACGAAATGCAATTTACTACTATTTATCAAGTCTGCTGCATCTGTAGTTGTCTCACGTTGATGTCATGTCCATTTGCATAGGTCTGGTCTCCCACTCGAGGTTCGCCGAATGTGTACTGGAGAATCTGATTCTTGGGGTGGATCTGAATGGTATCATTCATCTTTCTCAATAGACGACTGAATGGATACCCCAGAGGAAGAGATGTAGTCAGCAGCCAGAGCTGCCACTGCGCCACCGAGAGAATGGCCGGTCACCTGAACATTATGCTTAACAATCATCACTCTATTTATTAAAGTGTCATTATTTCTTTACATTTCATTTCATTCATCATCCATTCTCACTATGGTTGGCAGTTTGACTAGGTTTTCAGATAAGTTTCACTGTGGCTACACATATTGAATTTATAAGAGCTGTGAAACATATCCGAAAACCTAGTCAAACTGCCAACCTTAATTCTCACCATGTTATTCCTGAACAAAGCAGTATTAAATCTCAATAAAAGTAATCGGAAGTTCGTTATCTCTCGTAAACAACAAGTCGGAATGAGTGAACAGACAACCGTGGCGCATTTTAGTTGCGATAGCGGCATACGACTGTTCAAGGTGCATACTTTGATTGAAATGATTCATCACCAACTGAAACTAACCCATAGTTCGTATGTAGGATGTGCCTTGGCAGTTTCCGTGATTGCCTCCTTGATTCCATTGTCCCACAGCTTTTGGAAGGCGTCGTTAAAGTACTTGGAGACTTTTCCTCCAGAAGCGAACGCCACCTGCAGTCAATCTTCCATTGCAAATCCTCTTCTCACTGTGGTTGACTGTTTGACTGCTTTCTGGGTTATGTTTCACAGAGAGTATATCTTCAAATATATAGTTGCCTTGAAACATAACTCGTAAACTAGTCCAACTGCCGTATCACACACCTTTGCATTGAACGTGCTCTCGGAGATTTCGGAAATAATCTGGGCAACGTTACTTGATCCTCTGCAACATTCTAATAAACATGGTCTATGAGGTTCCAGAACCTGAATGCCAATCCAAAAGCGTTCTTTCCAGGAATAATGAAGACTACCGCGGAGCATTGGTCGGAGAAGTAATCACACTTCATTGTGACTTGTTTGACAGTCTGAAGTATTGTTTTGTCCTTTATTTCAACGAACAATCCCTACCGTTCCCCCTAACCGAGTCACGCACGCATTTGCATCATCACTGTAGGCTGCCCCAGACAGCGGCATCATGTAGTTCCTGAACGGCTAAAAATAAGAATGCCGTGTGCATTTGCGCCATGAGGGTGAAATGGACAGATCCACCATCAATTGGCACATTTGCCTATTTCACCATTATGGCGCTAATGCCCATTATTCTTGAGTCGTTGTTGTGGATGTACTCACCTAGCAAATGCATCATCAAAATATGCAGCTGATGCTACGGTCAGAAGAACCAACGAAGCCACCACAGAGGTTAGCATAACAATGCGTTCGTTGATGAGGAATGGAAACGGCAGTGAATGGAGAATAGAAGTGACGTCGACTGATAGTGAATGTGGCCTTATCGACAAAGGGATACCCTCACATTTATATGGAGGGTTAAGCCTCATGAGAGCAAAAGATAAGACAGAATTGACGTCTTAATGCGCTCTCTTGCCTTCCTTGCACATTTTTCAAAGAAAATCCTGCGAAATTCTTATCAAGAATGGAAAGAGCACTAGAGTGAAGGGGAAACATCTCGAAGGATTATATTGAATGAAAGGTAAAATAAACGTGTGAAAATTTCATCCTGGACTCATCGAATATTACCAAAACTGGCAAACTTATTGTTGATGTTGTTTTCCCATGTATAATTTACAGTGACAGAAAATGTGACATGAAATTGTTTATCCTCGTAATCATCTCATTTAAATACCCATGAGGTAGAGATCACAGAATCTTGGAATAGTTGAAAGATGCTTGGGTCCATTACACTTTCGCTCCCTTTGCTTCGCTCCTGATCCGTGCCATCTGCAAGGCTAGCATCATCCGATGTAGTCTAGTGGTTATGATTTGCGGCTCTCACCCGCAAGGCCCGGGTTCGATTCCCGGCATCGGAACAAAGTTTTGTATTTTTTCGCATTCACCTCTTTGTCGGAAATATACTTATTGAGATCGCCCACATCTAACGCAGCATCCAAATTTAATTCAAATCTTAAATACAACTTGTTTGACTGCTAAAACTCAAACCGTACCTGTCTTTAGATCGTTGTGCTCCTTCATAATCACTCCTCTGTAGGGCGTCCATTCGTTCCACCAACAATTCCTGAAACTCCTATTTAGCTCCAACTTCAGTTATTTCACCTTTAGCGGCTCCTCCCTCAACTTCAGTTGATTCAAGCACTTGTCTATTCCTCCTGCGGCATTGTATCTGAACGAGTGCGTCCTGTCCATTCCTCATCCCTTCTCTTGTTGGCAGTTTGACTACTTTATGGGCTATGTTTCACAGAGTGTATATCTTCAAATATTTAATGTCGTTGAAACATAACCCATAAGGTAGTCAATCTACCAATCATCCTTCATTCTCACTCTTCTCTGTCCAGTGCCTCCTCCTTCCTCTGCTCTAGCAGCCTCTGTATGTTGTGCAGTCCAGCCATTCTGAACACTTCCGATCACTTCCATTCCCCTTTGATGCTCCGCAAGGGAAAGGGGAAAGGGAATACGGAATGATAAGCAAAACAATGAACGAAGAGCACAATCGCACACAACCATTATCCATAATAAGTCTTTGCACTTATGAGTTGTGGTTGGCAATTTGACCTCATTATGGGTTATGTTTCAATGTTCCAATACAATTGAAGATATACCCCCGTGAAACATAACCCATAAAGTCAAATTGCCAATATTAATTCTCACCGAGATCGGAAGTAATGCTTCTTGTTTCCCGTGATGTCTCTTCCAAAGTCGATCTTGGATGGGTCAATGTCTCCAGTGTCGTATGACTCGATCTCTTTCAGTACTTCTTCCAATTCCCTGAATATTACCCAATACACTGTCTTATCCATCGGATAACCAACACAGCGGACAGTTTCTCCCTATCAGAGACACTGGATGAACTCTTGGACGCAGAAGACACTCTTTCCTTCCCTGCTGAAGGGATCCTTTCCTTACTCGCAGATCCAACTCTTGTAGGGGGCGACTCCCTGCATTCCCCCATTTTCCTATATTATTTCCTTCTACTCACTTGGCGGATGAAACCCGATCCTTCGTTTTGGACTTTGGTCTTTTCTTCGTCTTTTCCTCAGAAACGGGGACTGGCTGTTCACCTAAACAAAATATTTTCAATGAACGATTGTTTACTTTTTGGATATTGAATAACCCAGGACTTGGAAAAGAGAACAAACCCTCGGCAATGAGTGTGTTGTTGAGCCGCGTGATCATGTTCCTAGTGAAGATGACCTCTTCCTCATCGCTTTCATCGTCCAAATTGAGTGGTCGAAAACTCATCAGAGGTGGAAGGGCAACTTCCTTTCTTGATACAGGACGAGGCTGAAACTGGGGTTACTAAATCGGTAGTAAAATGCGTTTCTCATTCGTCTAATCCCCTGGTAGCAATTGCCAATCGAACAACCGCTCCGTGGAAATTAGACGAATGAGAAATGCACTTTACTACCGTTTTGGAAACTCGAGCCGAAACGAGAGAAGAAGACTACTGCAAGTGCAAATATGAAGAGAATGACAAAGGAGACATAAGGGAGAGGAGAAGAAGGGTTTGGAGGAGGAAAAGGGAAGGTTCTCAATGGGGGTGACGAGAGTATCACCATGGATACCAGGTGGGTATGATTGAGGGGGGAACGGGAGGATGACTGGGGTTGGGGAGGGCAGTGAAAGGGCTGATGGCTAAGGAATGCATTATGGAATTTCAACCTCCCTAATCTCATCGGAGCGCCCCTCTTTCTTTTCGATAGACGACCACTCGGAAGAGATTTGGGAGGTTAGAAATTCCATAACGTGTTCCCTAGTGATGTGGTGAAGTGTTGCTGTGACATGGAAAAGGAGGCTACATGCCAAAAAGAAGAAGAAGCCAAAGATTGTGTACACGGGAACACTCACAACAATCAGCTGAGATGGACTCTCCTCCGTATAAGGAGTGGGGGAAGAGGCCTGCAAGGATTGTATTCCGTCTACAACAGTGTTGGCAAAGTGAAACCCAAAGAGTATTCCTTCTTTCTGTATTCACTATTTGGCGGTCGTCTCTATTCGCGGGTGACGACGAAGCCCATGAGAGCTCAGGGAGACAGGTCGCTTTGGGATTCACTCTTCCAAGACTAGTCTACAATGAGTCATCGAGTATGTACCTGATGTCTCAGGGACTTTGGAGGTGGGTTGAGAAGAGGGTTTGTATCCATGGAAGGAGTTGGAGAAGGATCAGGAGGTCGAGGAGAGAGGAGAGTCTCTGTTGAGGCTAAGACAATCAACGTACAATGGAGGAAGAGAGGAGAGACTATGGTTAGCAGTTTGAATACATTATGGGTTATGTTACACAGGGTCTATATATTCAAATATATACACTATTGGACAAAAGTCACCGACGATTTATTTTTGCTCTGATATCTTCGCTCCCAGTTTTCGAAATAATCTGAAATTTTTCTTAGTAATACTTGATCACATGTGACGATTTTCCTTGAATAGGACGTCCCTGTATCTCGTGTGGCCGTTTCCCCATGAATAAAAGTAGGGTTATAGGGTATTGAAAACCTTGTCATTTTGCCGTGAGGGGTCCAAATGCTGCCAAATTTTTATATGTGGTAGTCCAATCCAGGAAATCTTCAAAACAACTTGATATAAATTTTAGGTCGCTTCCCCAGTGCAGGAAAAATCGGCAAAAATGACCCCATTTTGCACTCTCACGGCCCCACTAAATCCCTGAGAAATTTCATACCAAAAGCTTCACTGGCGACTTAACAGCGAATTTTTATTTTGTGCAAAAATCGCCTGTTTCCAGGGACAATAGTGGGGAAAGTCCCTGGAAATAGGCGATTTTTGCACAAAATAAAAATTCGCTGTGAAGTCGCCAGTGAAGCTTTTGGTGTGATATTTCTCAGGAATGTAGTGGGGGCCTTGAGACTTCCACTGAATCACTTTGGTTAACTCACTTTTAGCGAGCTAGGTATTGTTTACATGGGAAAAGTGGTTTCCGCAGAAAAATCAGATGAAGAGCCAGGCTCATGATATTTTCAGGGAAGTTGCCCGACTACCCAAAAATAATTATCGGCTACTTAGACAGTCATTTATCCTTTACCCGTGTGCAGGGCGTTCGTGAGAGTGCAAAATGGGGTCATATTTGCCGATTTTTCCTGCAGTGGGAAGCGACCTAAAATTCATATCTAAGTTGTTTTGAAGAGTTCCTGGATTGGACTACCACATATAAAAATTTGGATTATTTCGAAAACTCGGAGTGAAGATATCAGAGCAAAAATATACCGTCGGTGACTTATGTCCAATAGTGCAGTAGCATTGAAACATAACCCATGAAGTAGTCAAACTGTCATTCTTAGGACAGACCGTGGCCATTGTGTATGGTGAGTGGAGGAAGAAGAAGTTCAGAAGAAGAATCAATCGATGGTAGGAGCATTTCAGAAGAGGAAGAATCAATTGATGGAAGGGTAATGGATGAAGAGAGCGGATCACGGTCATTCTCTGATCCTCCCTCACTTGCATAACTGAATCGATTACTGAGGATGGTTGACAGTTTGAATACTATTTTTGGGTTATGTTTCACGGCTACATGTGAATGTATATACTCTTTGTGAAACATAAGCCATAAAGTAGAGAAACAGCCAACAATATTACTGACTGTTCACTCTGAAGGAAACATACCTTAATCCTCCATAACTGCTGCCAGATCCATTCAAGATTATCGAGATGATTCCAACCTACAACTCAATTCTCCTTCTAATTCCACCGTCATGGATACCTGTCTATTTGTGTTTGCATTTGTTTTGTAGAATCCGTGAACGGTGAATCTGCAAATCCCTACTGAAGAGTTTGTGAAGCAGGGGTTCTAAATCGGTAAATTTGCAATCATTCTTCTCCGGGGCGCAGTTGTCTCTCGCCCTTATGAACGACCGCTCCGCGAAGACGAATGACGACAAATTTACCTATTTTGAACCCCTACCTATTGTGAAGGAACCCGTTCGAGTCTAACATCACTTCTTCTTCTACTTCCTTTCTAATGAAAGTTGTTTTCAAATAAAACTAACCGAATGTAGTGAGCCTGTTCTGACGTGAGAAGTGTCTGTTTGGTATTTACAAATTCGCCATCCACAAAGAACACTTCGCCCTGCAGTGGAAAATAGCAACAGGGTTTCTAATCTAAATCGGTCGTAAAGCGCATTTCACATTCGTCCAATTTCGGTTTTGCTGTTGCCGAATGAAAATAGACACAACCGCTTCGTTGAATTTAGATGAATGAGAAAGTGGATATTACTACCGATTAGAAGCCGTAATATGCAATGAGAAAGTGCACACCTGTGTTGTGTAGTCAGCATCAAAAGAGTTGCCAGTTGTCTTTCGATGTTTGACTGCAGGAAGACCGAATGAAACAGTCATTGAACTGGCTGAAGAGGGAAAGGTAAAATAGATTTATGAAGGTCTCACAAATATGGTTGGCGGTTTGACTACTTTATGGGTTATGTTTCAAGACTGTTATATATTCGAAGATGAACCCCTGTGAAGCATAAGCCACAAAGTAGTCAAACTGCCACCAAACTCACGGATGAACTGAGGATGGGCAACTGTGTCTATTCGCATGATGTCGCTTGTATCTTCCAGTTTCAATATCAGCGACTGAGGAAAACTCCTTCCTCTGCAACGAAACGCTTAAAGTGGATTAATCAAATGACTGAACGATTCCGATATCCAACAGACTCCATTTCCATCAATGTCCACAATGGAGGGATGTTCCTTTCGAAAGGAATCAATCGATTCAACATCCTCTGATGACACAGATATGAGTTCATAGTGAACAACCATTGTAGAGAAGAGAAGAAGAAGAGAAGTCTCCCACACAAAGGACTCCCTTCATTAGACATTCACCCTTTGTTTTACTCCTCATGGACCAACCATTCAACAGATCCCCTTTCAGAATGAAATTGCTTGAGTTGTACTCTTTGTAAGCCTCCTGACCATTCGCTCTCATAATAGAATGAAGATCCTGCGCCCTTCCTGTCTACTAGAGTGGGTGGATCAGGAAATTTGTCCCGCCGATTCTTTGAAAAGCGACAAGGAAGAATGAAAGCGTATGATTTCCGTCAGGAAATTCCTGTAGGAAATTTCCGCATCTAGAATTTTCTCCCCTATTACACAGGGACCGGTTAGAGATTTTCCTGTGAATTCCTGGAATTACTGATCCGTCCACTCTAGGGCAGACTGCTCCCTTGTAAGTACAGTAGACATACTGTACTTACAAGGGAGTCTCAAGGAGTCTGACCACCTCAATGAAATTTGAACCACTTCTCATAGATTAGTCTCTTATTACACTATTCGTAAACCACTCTCCGTTGTCCACTTCAACTCACGTGGAGGAAGCCTCTTCATGAGTTATGGTTGCATACGCGATAGATGCAAACTTGGCGTTTTGTATGGGAGATCGGTTATGTTTCACGACAGCTATATATCTGTAATTTATAGGGCCAGTGAAACATAACTGATTTCGCATACATACTGCCAACGCATACTGTTTCACTTATCATTTCCTTGCCTTTCCCTTTATGTCTGATTTCGTAACTTCTCTCTTGTTCATTCACTTTGCACAGGTCCCGATCTTCGCATTCATATGAAAATTGGATTCGTCCGGAATTTAGCGAAAGGCTTCTCTTTCTTGAAAAGACATTTAGTGTCTTCTTCGAGTAGCTTCCAATCCCCTTGTAACTGTGGCCCTTCCCTACCTCACGTGCTTTCCTCCTTTTTTCTTTCAACAATTCTTTCTTTCCGCACCAATCGTTTCACCCCAACTCTGTTTATTTCCGTCCACTGACCACAGCCCATCGGTGGATGGAATGATGTATGGTTGAAAGACAAGAGCGCCATGGTTGTTTGCACGATAACAGTGAAGTGGACAGATACGCCTTCGTTCTCCTCATTGTTGCGTTCCAAGTATCATCCATCATTGTAGCGCAATTGTCCATTACGCACTTCTGAAGTCCACTGTGATTGTCGATCAAAGAGGGATGAGACGCAGATTCTTTTGTTAAACACGCGATGAAGCATGTAATGGATATTGAGGCGTGTTCCTTCCTCAATTTGAGATGAAGAATGGGAAGCGAGCCAATTCCAAGCATTCCTGGACTATATTCCCTTTTTGATCTAATGTTGGCAGTTTGTATGCCAGTGTTCTAGGTATATCACCAAAGTTGTAGTTTCCGTGAAAGATACGCAATATCGCAGACAAAAAGCCCAACCTTACTATGGTCACTGCTCTTCATTCTTTCTTTCCTCAAATTGTACTAACAAGGCCCCGACATATCCTTTCACACCGCCCTCCCTTTCCATGTTACCATGACTCAAAATGGGATTTTGTCCGCAGAGTCGTCCGTGTGAAACGGCATTAGTCTTGTAGCGAAGGACTGAGGGTGTGGAAATCAGAGTGGGAAGGGACTGTGGTAGAATGACGTATGTAAAGTGGTCCTTGAGAATGTGAGAAGTTGAATGATGCTTCAGGGAGAATCCTCTAAAGATCAAACAACTCCTGCAATGATTTCGTGTCTGGATTCATAGAAGGGGCGGAGCTTGTGTGTGGAAAGAGGGAGGAGTCCCGGGGAAGAATCCGTTCAGATTGTATCACATTTGAGTCCCCACACAGTCCTCAACGTCATCCTCTGTTCTTCAAATACTTTCACTCCAAAAGAAAACAATGACACTGTGTACGATCTTTAACCACTGTGTAAGACCATTTGTAGTCCTCACTCCTTCAGAAGACAATGAATTGTACCTCGTCTAACACGTTCATTCCATGTCTTTTATCTTTCGTCAACCTACCCAACCTCCCGTTTCCTATTGAACCGTTCGTGTATGTTTCCCTTCTCACCTGTGAATAAAGATGGACAATCAGGGTCACCCATCATGCAGTCTCAACTCATTCTTCTCTCCACTCTCGCAGTCATTCTTCTGGCACAACAAGTAAGTGTCGTAATTAAGGTTAACTGTTGTGGGTTGTGTTCCACAGAGGGCATATAGTAAGGTTGGCAGTATGACTAAATTTTCGGATATGTTTCACAGCTCTTATAAATATAATATATATATATCCACGGTGAAACATATCCGAAGATTTATTCAAACTGCCAACCATAGTATATAGTATCTTCAAATATATAGTGGCATTGAAACATAACTCAACCATTCTCTAAAGTGAAGTACAGTAATTTCCCCCTTTCAGATGGGCGATGATGAACCTTCGGCTGAGAAAAGAATGAGGGCGTTCGCGTTTGCAAAGAGATCTCCGTACAGGTATAGACGGAGACGCTCCTGTTAGCTTTAGCAGTTTGTATGCGAATCCCGATATGCCTCGCTGATCCTATATATCGAAAACTATAGCTCTCGTGAACCATAACCAATCTCACATACGAACTGCCAACCCTAGTTCCCACGCTCATTCAACCGTTCAGGAGGTTTGCCTTCGCCAAGAGATCAATGGATGAGGATGAAGAGGAAGAAGAGACTGACAATGATGTTGAGAAGAGAGCACGATTCGCGTTCGCCAAGAGGTAGGCAACTCCTTCCAAGTGGAATGATTAAATTAGGGGGGATAAAGCAAGGCATTCTGCTGCGATAAGAAGAGAGTAGAGATCATTCCTCAAGTTCTGCGTAAGTGATATGATGGGCTGCGTAAGAATTTTTCGCTTGTTAGCGCTTTAACAAGAGAAAGCTACAACAACATCACGAACAAAACTTCATAGACGGACGTATTTACGTAGGACTTGCGCATTATGCAACCTAACCGATCTATTATACTGAGTACGCTCGTGACGTTTTTGTCCGACTATGTCTCTCTCATTTTGAGAAAAATCTCATCTCTGTTCTAACCCACAGGCGTCATTTAGTATATGTTTCACCCAGTCTACTTATACGAAAACGAGAATCTGGGCAACAGTTCAATGGGATGCATAATGAGAGAGGTTACACTACTCGGAATTCTGCGAATGTGCGTGCTTCCTCCATCCTAGAAGGGTTTAGATAATGAAATGGAACGTGGTCTCTAAGAGGGAATCTGGCAGTTCCATCTGAGTTTGCAGTAGAGAAGAAAAGTAATTGGAGATGTTGACGTGATGCCGAAAAAGACAGAATAGATTCGCGTGAGAATTTAGAAGGAAGCAATTGTTCCTCCCTGTTTCACTTCTTTTTCTTACACGTTCTCACACGCACTTACAAGACGGGAAACTAACGAAAAAGCAAATAAACGACATGTTTATATTAGGGGTTGCAGTTTGTATGCGAACTCGGTTATGTTTCACAGAAAACTACAGTCGTGGAACTTAACCAATCTCGTATATTAACGGCCAACCATAATGTCTATCATAGCAAGAAGAAAGATTAGTCCATTAGGGCATTAGACTTTCATTTCAAGAACACATTCCCACGAGGAATAAATGCATTTCCTCTTAATCCCATCTCCATTTCAGATCTCCCTACCGATCCTTCGCCTTTGCCAAGCGAGCCCGTTTCGCCTTTGCCTGATCTCTCCTACCGTAATACTGCAGGATCCTAGTGATCTCACTCGAGGCCACTATCAGTGATGGGTGATGGTGACTATTGTTGTGGCACCACTTACGGTTGATGCTATTCTTCTGTTTCTTAATAAAAATGTTTATTAAATTTCAAACAGTTGTTGCCGCTTATCTATCCAAATCTCGAACAATAGTATTGCCTCGTTAAATAATTGATGTGTTATAGTTTTTCCTTTGAAGACGTTTCAGACTAACACTGTTGATGTCTGTTTCGAGTAAATATATTATGACCATGTTGCATATTTCAAGAAGAGCTCAGTTGACTTTCTCAGAAACCGATATTCGCTTCTACTAGAGTCCTACTGCTGGAACATATGGATGACTCCTTGAACCTCGGAATAAAGTATTAGCGACATCCCACCGTGCTTGGAGATTCTCGCGTCATTGGATGAGGGACATCTAGCCGCACTACGGGGTCATTAGGCCTGCATTGTAATGCAGTTGATACTTGGGTAGTAAGGTTGGCAGTTAGACAGCGATATCGGTTATGTTTCACGTAAGCAATAAATGCCGAGATAAATAATGGGTGAAACATAACCGAACTCGTAGTTCTTTTTGAGACTACAGAAAGAAAAGGTGAACTCTCTCCATTTTTAAAGTACGAGTTCTTTGGTCAATCATTTGCACCGATAGTGATTAGAAAGATTTGCCCAACCTTCATGACAGCCTTGTCCTCATTTGTCACCCCTTTTCTTTTTTCTTTTTTTCAGTGAAGAAGTCACAGGTGAGAAGTGAGATTGTGAGAAGAATGAATAGGCGCAGAGTATTTATTCCCCCGAGCTGAAACTACCCGGAGTCCTTCTTTGACTGCCATCTCTAACTCGTCGTTCTGTAAATAACTATTTTCTTATGCAACATCATGATTTTGCCTGCCTGACCACTATGACATCATCAATCAATACTACTGAACCGCTAATTGGCACGCGGTTTGGCTATTGTTTAATAATCGATAAAATTTCATGCTTTACCTACTCTGTCGTGTCTTCATGGATCGATCGGTTATTGCGGCCAATTTGGCTTCAAAATTTCCACAACTGATGAATGAGTCAGGATAGGTGATTGCTTTCATTTTCTTGATACTTATCAAGTAGGTGAAACATAGGCGAAAATTCCTAAAATTGGGGCTGCCGCGGAAAGACAGTCATTTGGCAGACAAAAGCAGCGAAAGGATCTCTCTTCCGCATCATCGCCTTTGACAAGCGGGCCCATTTCGCCTCTAACATCGGCTGCAAGTACAGTCGTATTCTAGATTGAAGTACCGTATCCTCGTTCCCCTTCCACTCCCTGATTTCCTCCCTTCTCCTAGTGTTCCATTATGCCACTGAGAGTATCACGGGGTGATGGTGACGTTTGTGGTCAGGTACGGTAGATGTGAATCTTCCGATACAAAATAATTTTTAATAAAAACATTTTAGACAGTTGTTGTCCTTTCTCGTCCAAAACAGGGTGGGTAGAGTGGGTGGTTAGAATCGACATTGCCCTCATTCATGGTGTCTGCCCACCCTACAAATCACGAACGATCTTGTTAAATATTTTTGTTGTTGTCGCATGCATAACATAACATATTTATCACGTCAAGCGTTAACGCAAGGTGAGTATGGAACGGCGCAATTGGTCGGGGGCAGTGTTCCACCAGTTGAGTCCGAGTGCTCTTGATAATTCTCCTCTCCACCGGGTCGGAGGTGGTCCTTGTGGTCGGGATAGCGCTCTGTTGTAAGGAATCCAGGTAGTGCTTCTCTTCGCCCATCGATCGTTGTCCATGTTCCTCAGTCTCATGGCAAACTTCATCTTCCGTATAGTCGATTCCGTGGCCCAATCTCGTAGCTTCGTAGTATCCCTGATCCGCTCATTCTGCCATCTATCCATAAGTGAGATTCCAAGTATCCTTCTCCCCATTTTCCTCTGGGTAACTCGCAGTAACTCCTTATCACTGGAACGGAGTGCCCAGCATTCGCTTCCATATAGAACCGTCGAGGTGATGCAGGATTCGAACACTTTCCGGCGA
>JACMIF010001030.1:6038-28043 GCA_014805445.1 Diplogasteroides magnus
CCCCCCCCCCCCCGCGCGGGGGCGCCGCCCGCAGAAATTCCATATTCTGTTCCCTCCTTCCAAGCTTACAAGTCCTTGTTTACTTTATTAGGCTTCACTTCACGTGCGAATTAGGTGCATTGGAAGTCTTTGAATAGATATTTAGGTCTCCGATCTTTCATGTGCTTTTCTGCTCATCATTAGCCCGCTATTGGGAATCTCTCCAAGCTCTGAATAGGGATTCTAAATGGGTAGCAGAGTGCATTTCTCATTCGTCTAAACCCCCTTCAGAGCGACTGTCTCTGAGAGCGATAGGCAACGGCTCCGAGTGGAATAGACGAATGAGAGATGTGCTTTATTATGCATCCCAACTGAACTGTTGCTGTTGCCTCTTTATGTCACAGTTGAAAGTATTCCGCAACGACGAAACAGCACGTAAAAGTGAGAGACCAGGGTGGCATCCAGATGTGAGACCCGTACTAGGAATAACAGTTGGGATAGGATGCATAATACTACCGATTTACAAACCCTGGGTCAGAAGAATAAGGAACATCTAATCGCCCTCAATTCGCCCTAACGCCAAGCCCCCATAGAGGACCTCTTTTCTCGCCTCGCGCCTTTTCTATGTGTACAATCGATGTTGCACTCGCTTCTCTCTTTATTTTTGCCTCCTCGTCCCATTTCTTCCTGGAACTATTCCATAATCCACCCTGCCCAAACCCGGCGCAGGTAAGTTTCGCATTGTTATTGTGGACGAGAGCAGACAGGGGTCATTGTTTCTAAACGGCAATTTCACATTGAAAAGAACCTGTCTGCTCAATTACACTCGTCGTGAGTAATAGTTGTCAATAAGTTCTGCAGAATGCAATCAGGAACTATTTTTGACCAGCAGGTAATATGATAACGCTTGATTTACCTGTCCATATTTGTGTACCTTCAGCAATTCCTGAAATAGAACACTTTATCCCTCGTCTAGTTACCCGAAAATAATTGCTGTGAGAATACTTCTAGTAATTCTAGTCAGTTACGTTGCAAACCCGGTGAGAGTATGTATCACCTATATCTGCACGGTTTCTAGTCAAGAGCACACAACTTGTTGACCTCAGCACAGCCGTTCATTCTGCCGAAATGCACGGGAACGCTCTCCAGCGCTGTTTGTTTGCCATTAGACGCAACTGTGCTCTATGCTCCCTTCCTCTGACTTCCCGAACCCGGCCCAAGTATGTTTCAACGTTCTCGGTGCTCCGACCACTGTGAGGGGCCGATTATCCCCTCGATAATACCTTATTGAAGGGCATTGAGCTCCCGAACCCGTCGCGATTATGTTTCACTGGTGCGGCACAGAGTTGCAGATGCATTAGCGTTCTCTGTGCGCCGAACACAGTACGGGTCGATTATCTCCTCGATAATACCTTATTGGAGCGGGGTGCGAGAGAGTGTGTCCAAGTGAGAGAGCGCAGAGAAAAAGAGTGCTTCCCGGTCTAAAGTTGCATGATCACCCCTTCTCTGCACGCAAAGTGCCCACAATCACGTAGTGCTTCCTCTGACTAGAGAGTATGGGGGAGGGAGAGGGGGCAGACGAACAGAGGGCGAGAGAGCAGGGGGAAGTGAGAGAGGGCAGAGAAAGAGCCACTTCCCCATAGTCTGAGAGACATAGACATCTCCCTCTCTCTAACAGCTGCACTCGGGTCCCCGTCACTTCCTCCCCATATCGAAACATTTCTTGCCGGTGAAAGACAGTTGCGCAATTGTCATCATTTCACTATTATGGCCCAAATGCCCATGGCGCACTTGTCTTTCACCCTTTGCTGCCTTTCTGTCACTTTCCGTTTCGCCCTGTTCTGTCTGTTGTTGTCCTTTGTCCACTCTGGTTGTCTTGGATCTTCCCTTGTAGAATTGAGACACCCCACTCCCTTAATAATCTACGCTGTTTGTTCTTTGGGGTTGATATTGACGGAATACTCGCCTCTCACGGGTTTGCATTATCCCCTCCATTGATCGAGCATATTTATCTCCCCTCGTTTCGCTGCTCGATTAGTGCACTCTTACGTGCAGAAACGAGATAAACAAGTCGAGAACGAGAGACGCAGACGCTTCCCCGCAGTTTTCATTTTGCACAAACAACTCTAAATCTAGCGAACTGTGAAACTTATTTGGCGCGGGTCGCTCGCACAAGCAAGTGCCAAAGTCTGTTTTCGTCCTTTGGTCTTCGACTCTGGCTTCTCTGCACTCTCTCCGATCCCCTGCGTCTCAGACGAGGTCAAACGTGCAGTCGGCGCTTCCCGCCACACGTAGACTAACCTGTTGCGAATAAGTTTCAGACGAAGATCCCTTTCCCCCCGCCTGTCATCGCTCCCTCCTCTCCTTGCTCTCGCTTGTTGATCAGTCAGTTGTTCGCCACTCTCGGCCGCCGAGCCGCTGTCTCCTCTCTAAAGAGACGACCACTCGGCGGACAGGGAGCAGTGGGAAGTGACTTGGCCTTTCGAACCCACCGTTCTATGCAGTTTGAATACTTGCTATTATGTATTGGAAGATATTCTCTCCGTGAAACGTAGTCAAACTGGCAATCATACAACGTTCCCTGTTTCAGGGGGTTCCCTGCGTTGGCAACTTGGCAACCACTCTAGTGACCGTCCGGTAGTCCATTTGGTTCACAAGCTCATTCTATTTTGACGTCGGCAATAGTGTCCCACGTCCGCTCAAGTCTTGAGAATAGGGGTCTTTTTCACCCCCGAAAAGTGCTGATAGAATTTGAAGTGCGAATTCCGAAGTGCCCTCTTTCGACTGCCCTCTCCTCATCCGATTCCCGCTTCTCCTCAGAAGGCCCTTCCCCATTCTCTAAAATTCTGTGATGCCCTTAGGCGCTCCCCCATCACTCCTCTTCCTCTCACTAGTCCCTTCACTCTATCTCTATGTCTCTTCTATCTACTGCCCTTCCCCTCGTCAGACTCAGCCCCGCCCGTCTCTTTCCATTCCGCACGTTCTATTATGCAGGCTGTTCGTGTCGAACTATGGACTTTGGGAGGGGACCCCACCCCCTCTGGCCGCATTCTTTTGAGCGTCCCTGTTCTGAGCGTCCCTGTTCTGACCGGGCCTGGCCGGGAGTAAGGAACGCATTTTCGGAGATTCTAACCTCCCCAATCTCGTCGGAGCGGTTGTCACTCATTTCGAAAGACGACCGCTCTGAAGAGATTGATGAGGAGGTTAGAAATTCCATAATGCGTTCCCTAGGCTGGAGATGCTTTACACTAGGGATAGACCTTTGGGACACATTTGCATTTTCTCCGTCTGAGCTCTTGTTCGAGCGGTGGTCTATCATTCGCCAGAGGCAACTGCCCGCTAATGCCATGCAGAAAAGACGCAAATTTGTTGCAAAAGTCGATCACAACTCCAGACGTCCACATATTTTTGACTTGTTATGCTTTTCGTGCTGTAATGTCTAGCCTCTGTTCGATGTTGTTCCCCTTCTCTCGTCAGCCGCGTGCGTTTTCCCCTATTGTCGCCAATTGAAACATATTCCAAGCTGGTTTCGCGTGAATTCATCAAAACCGTGAAACTTAACCGAGCATGGTTGCAGGCAATGGCAACTTGTCGTTCACTCGCCCCGCTCGCAAAGGACGACTTCCAGGTACGGTAGGATTTGAATTGGTCTCCCCGATTCAGGAATTGCGGGAATTCAAATGTGGAAATTGCAGGTCGTCACCGAGGTCATCACACACAAGCTCAACCACATCCCCATCTTCCATGTGAGTTTGCTTAAAGGGAGAGGGGCAGACAGGGATACTGTAGAATTTGAATTTGAATGAACGGCCTGATTCAGGGAGACTTCGGCTCGCTCGCCCCCAAGGTGCAGCGCTTCGTCGCCGAGAAGGCGGAGCTGATGAACCCCAGCGGTCAGTTGGTGGTGTCCTTTGGGAAACGTCGTCCACACCACGCTCGGTCTCAACCCGCAACTATTATGCTTCACTGCAGGTATCTACATCTGCGACGGATCGCAGAAGGAGGCCGACGACATCGTCGACAAGCTGGTGGAGAGGGGAGTGCTCACGCCTCTCACGGCCTACGAGAACAGGTAACCCGGCCGGAATAAGTTTCAGGTGTGGTGAATGACGAGTGCGCCAAGGAGATTTGCGCCGTTATGGTGAAATGGGCAGATGCGATGGCGCCGCATCTCTTCATTTCATTGTTATAGCGCAAAAATCTGGTTGTCTTTCACCCTTTAGATAGTGTGGTGTAAATTGGTAAACGTCGTCCTCACCACGCACTCATTGCAGCTATCTCTGCCGCACCGACCCTCGCGATGTCGCTCGTGTGGAGTCGAAGACCTTCATGGTCACCAAGGACAAGTACCAGTCGGTGAGTGATTGGGAAACGTCGGCCGGGGTCAAAGACACCATGGACCCTTGCGCCGTGATTTTCAAGAATGGCGCTTTTGCACACAGCATTATGGCACAAATGCTCATGGTGCTCCTGTCCTCGACCGGAAATGGACACTTCCGCCGAGATATTCACTACAAGAATAGCAAGAAAACATCTCACCATTACGGCGCAAATGTCCGTGGCACACTCTTGGTGTGATTTGGTAAACATCGTCCGTTGCAGGAGTGCCACGTCGCCGAGGGAGTCAAGCCCATCATGGGACAATGGATGAGCGAGGAGAAGTTCGCCGTCGAACTGGACGCCCGCTTCCCCGGATGCATGGCCGGTATGTAATTTTGGCAACGTGCCAAGTAAGGGTTCTAATACGGTAGTAACGTGCATTTCTCTTTCGTCAAATTTCTCCAGAGCTTCGTAGACAACGGCTCTAAGTGGATTATTTAAACGAATGACAGATGCACTTTACTGCGGATTTAGAAACCCTAGTGCCTAACACAATCTCTTGGCATTGTGCCAAGAAACAGCATATTCGTAATTTCCGCTGCTTGCAGGCCGTACAATGTATGTGATTCCCTTCTCGATGGGCCCGATCGGCGGACCGCTCTCCAAGATCGGCATCGAGCTCACCGACTCCAGGTACTTGCGGGGTTTAGCAGAGCATAAATGGACTCGAAAAAGCGGACGTACTAGAAAAATACGGCTATCTACGATGTTTCGCAGGCCACTAAAATTTCTATATTTACAGCTACGTCGTGCTCAGCATGCGTACGATGACGAGAATGGGACAGAAGGTACATTTTGGCGCCAAAATTCAAATTTTAAATTCGCGTCTTAGGTTCTCGACGCGCTCGGCGACGACGACTTCGTCCGCGGCATCCACTCCGTCGGCCTGCCCCGTCCCGTTCGCCGTGAGTACTCGGGGGATGCTGTAAATGTGGCTATTGATTGATTGCTCAGTTTGCGATCAGGAGTCTATGTTACTGTAGTCGGCTAAAGGGCAGAATTGCAGAGAAGGTGGTCAACCACTGGCCTTGCAACCCCGACAAGGTCATGATCGCTCACCGTCCCAAGGAACGCGAGATCTGGTCGTTCGGATCCGGATACGGTATGTGGGTAACTGTAGGATTGTAGATACGGTAGAAATATGTAATGGTATACTGTAGGTTCTGGTAGAAGAGTACCGCAGGATTACGGTATGTGTATTCAGGTGGCAACTCCCTCCTGGGCAAGAAGTGCTTCGCTCTGCGCATCGCCTGCAACATTGGCCACGATGAGGGATGGATGGCCGAGCACATGCTGGTGAGAGCTACCGTAATCCCCCGCAATTCCAGTCAGGAGCCTGACGAATTCAAACACTTACCGTAATCTTTTCCCGTCGAGACGCAGCCCCGTTTCAGATCATGGGCATCACGAACCCTGAGGGCGTCGAGCGCTTCGTGGCCGCCGCGTTCCCTTCAGCCTGTGGCAAGACCAATCTCGCCATGCTCGAGCCCGGCGTTCCCGGCTGGAAGATCCGCGTCGTTGGTCAGTTTTGGCTGGGAAACGCGTGAAAATTAGAGCATTCAAAATTCTTACTGTAGTCCAAGAGGAGCATTCTTGATACAGTGTGTCAGAATATTACCGTATTCCGTGCAGGAGATGACATCGCGTGGATGAAGTTCGGCGAGGACGGCCGCCTGTATGCCATCAACCCTGAGGTCAGTGGAAAATTGGCGGGAAATTTCAAATTCAAATATATTCAGGCCGGTTTCTTCGGAGTCGCCCCGGGCACCAGCCACAAGACGAACCCAATGGCCATGGAGAGCTTCCAGGTATACCCTGATTTTCAGGGAAAGGGCGGGAAAATTCAAATTCAAATGTTTGCAGAAGAACTCGATCTTCACGAACGTCGCCGAGACCGCCGATGGCGAGTACTTCTGGGAGGGTCTGGAGAAGGAGCTCAAGGCCAGGGTGAGTACTGGCCGACGACGTTTAAGAAATGTCAACCTACCGTAATTCTTTTGGGAAACGTCGACCTACCGTAATCCTTTGCTTGCAGAAGGGATACACCGACGACGAACTGCACCAACTCGAGATCACCAACTGGCTCGGACAGAGATGGCACATTGGAGATGAAGGTACGTGAGCTGTAGAGTTCGGTTATGTTTCACAGATCCTGGCCTCTTGATACTTATTGCTTCCGTGAAACATATCCGATCTCGAAGCCCAGACCGGCTTTCTGTAGTTCGTCAAACGTCGGCTACCGTACCCCTTTCAGGCAAGGCAGCTCACCCCAACTCTCGCTTCGCCGCTCCCGCCGGACAGTGCCCCATCATCCACCCCAAGTGGGAGGCTCCCGAAGGTAAGACCCTTAAGGGATCCTATCATTACCGTAACCTCGCAATCGTTGCAGGAGTGCCCATCGACGCTATCATCTTCGGCGGTCGCCGTCCCGAGGGCGTCCCTCTCGTCTACGAGTCCTTCTCCTGGCAGCACGGAGTGCTCATCGGGTACGTAATTTAGAAAACGCACCGTAACCGGACGGTTGACTAATTCACGGATTGCAGATCTCTCGTCAAGTCCGAGGCCACCGCCGCCGCTGAGTTCACTGGCAAGCAGGTGGGTACTGGGGTCCGGAAAATTACGGATCCGCAAAATCGGAATGATTACCGTAACCCATCCGTGCTTTAGGTCATGCACGACCCCATGGCCATGCGTCCCTTCATGGGCTACAACTTCGGCAAGTACCTGCAGCACTGGCTCGACCTTGGCAAGGCACCCCACAAGTGAGTTGCTTCCTCAAACGCGTGCTACCCAATCCTCGTGCATTGCCCCAAACGAGTGCTTCAGGGCCCCCAAGATCTTCCACGTCAACTGGTTCCGCGAGACCCAGGATCACAAGTTCATGTGGCCCGGTATGCGTTGTTTGTTTGACCTGTCGGACCACCGTAATCTTGTCAAGTGCCGTAACCCGGGTATTCCGTTCAGGATTCGGAGAGAACATCCGCGTGCTCGACTGGATCCTCAAGAGGGTGGAGGGCAACGAGGACGTCGCCGAGAAGACTGCCATTGGATACATTCCCAAGAGAGGGTCAGTCAGTTGTCATTTGCATGCTCGTGGTATAGTGGTTAGTCTTCATGACTCTGGTCGTTTTGACTGTGGTTCGAATACCCGAGGATGTGAGGCCTTTTGCAGCTCGATCAACCTCAACGGACTACCTCGTCTGTCGTGGACGGAGCTGATGAGCATTCCCAAGTCGTACTGGGAGGAGGATATCCATGAGAGCAGGCACTTCCTGCAGGCCCAGGTACGGTAGTCGGCCCGATGTTTGACCCACCGAACCTACCGTAATCGCACCCTATGCGACCTCAACATTACCGTATCCTTTTCCAGGTGGGACCCGACATGCCCCAGGTGATCTACGACGAGTTGGACCAACTGGAGCAGCGCGTGAAGGAGATGCAAGGTTAAGCAAAAAACCCTCTAGTCGTCTGAGATCTCTCCCTTTCTAACACTCTCTCGTCTACCGTAAACCTGATTTCCCGTGTCTAGAATCCCCTTTCACCCCTTTTTTTCTCCCATGTAAACGAGACATCCAGGGCCTAACTTTTGTTTGTTTGAATTAAACATTACTTACGCTGTAGAAATTGAGCGACTAGCGCGTTTCGCAACGAAAAACGATAGGATTACTGTAACTTTTCTTCTCAAATAGAAGGTTGTACCCCTACTCCCCAAACCATTGTAACAAAGACTTGCCGCTTGTGTAAATTTGCCCAATTCATTTGTCAATTTATGCTAACTTTTCTCGTTTTCTTCCCTTTCGGTCATGCAATACATAATAATATAAACGTTTTACCTCGAATAACGACAAAGTAAGGCATTGTATAGCGGAGAATATAGGATGTCGCATATGAGTCTTTTAGTGCATTCGACGTGTCTCTATCCTCTTAGGAGCTGTTGTCCCTAAAATGCAAAGACAACCGCTCCTCAGAGTGTAGAGGCACGACGAATGCACTAAAAGACTCATATGCGACACCCTAGGAGAATACTTATGGCCAATAACATAAGGGTTTCAAAAACGGCTAATTTGTAAGTCATTCTGCTCCGCCACGCGGTTGTCTATGAGGGACTGAGACAACCGCGAGGCGGGGAAGAATGATCATAAATTTGCCGTTTTAGAACCCTGGGCCAGTAACAGAAAGTTTGCGAGAGAATGTTGGTCCGTAGAGGTTCTAAATCGGTAAATTTTTTGTCATTCTTCTCCGCAGCGCGGTTGTCTCACCGCGTGATTGACAACCGCGCTCAGGAAAAGAATGACGACAACTTGCCGAATTATAACCCCATATGGTCCAGAAGAAAAGAAGACTTGATTCACAGCGGTTAACAAACTTCCAAATCGGCTAAACACTAAAAGTTTGCTTACACAAGGACAACGAGAAAAGATGTTGGCAGTTTGACTAGTTTATGGGTTATGTTTCGCTGTGGATATATCTTCAAATACATAGCATTCTTGAAACATAACCCATAAAATAGTTCGTCTCAATCATTACTAACTTTACTCATTCTTGTTCTTTCCAACCACTTGCCAGATAACTCATTGATAAAGTAAATGAAATTACGTTGGAGTGTCGCCATCAGTGACTTTAACGCAATTGTCATTCGTCTAATCTCCGCGGAGCGGTTATCTCTCTCATGTAATACTGATACGCTGTCACACTAATAGCGACACCCTAATCAACGTTCAATGTGGCTTTTAAAAAAATTGAAATGCCTATTTTCTCACTTACTATCTCTTCTGCAGATACCGACGCTGAACTTGCCAATTACCGCAGCATGCAAAGAAGACAACAATAATAATTGGAATGGATTGACTCCACCGGCAGGATCACAGTCCCCCTTTATGGTTGGCAGTATGACTACTTTAAGAGTTATGTATAAATGCTATATTTAAAGATATACCCTCTGTGAAACATAATCCATAAAGTAGTCAAAGTGCCAACCACAGCCCCTATGTATTACTATGTATTATCGGTAACGTTAGGAAGTTATTTAGGAACACGACATTTTGGAACTTTTCTCCACTAGGCACCTAGTCAGTAGTCGTAAATAGTAAAGTTTCGAAATGTTGGGCTCCTAAATGACACTTCCTAAATGTCACGTTGCTGTTTTATCCCAAATATCACGGAATAAAGAATTTTTTTTATTTAAAAGATTGTGTGTTGGGCGTTGCATTTGAGGGAGGGTAGGGTGCGTTTCATGGCGCTTTCAACGGTCTCAATTAGGGAACGACTTATGGACTGTTCTTCGTCCATGCGCACCAGTGAAACATTCTCTCTCGCTCATCATAGACGACCGGTCGAATGAGTGCACAGACAAAGGTCAGTCCATAAGTCCTAGTCTCAATTATCAAGCACTGATAAACCGGATATTTGAACTGAGTATTCACAATAATTGTACGATTGATCGAAAAAGTCATTGATTTGAATCTTTTTGTTCCGCTCTTTCGAGGGGACTCCAAAAATTGAGTATATACTCATAGTTTGATCCTCTGCACGGAGATCTTTAGTAAAAGGCGAAAGATTTTCTCGGTCAAATGCAGAGGACCCAGAGTTGAAGATTTAGAAATGGCCCCTTCTATTAGCGTCTTTTACTGCGCACACGTGCCGGTTTAAGATATAATGGGAATTACAAGGGGTAGGGATTGGAAGAGGGGAGGTGGAGGGAGGGTGTCCATCAGTATTAGCACTACAAGCTACCAGACAACTCTAGCGATAACATACCGTTTCCATCCCTTCCCTCCCCGTCCCCTCTCTAACCCGCATCGTGTGCGTAGATCATCCAACATAAGAATCCCTCCTTTGATCACCTTTAAACTTACCTGGCTGGGAGGCTCTCGTGATCACAAAGACGGGACCTCTATGGTGAGGCGGGACCATTGCACTTTCGGACCCGCTGACCTATATGGCAGCTGCCGCCTACGTCTTGAGGGAGAGGTACGGGAAGCGATTCAAGCAGCCCTGGCCGAGGAGACACACTGATCTTTGAACTTTGTAGTGTGATCTTTGATCTTTCGTCTAAACAACATTATTTTATTGAAGTTGCGAACAATTGAATAAACACATCTATGCGATATAAAAAAACCGAAATAATACAACAAGGAAAGAATTCTAAGTTTATGAGTTCTTTTTGTCCCGCTCTTTCGAGGGGACTCCAAAAAATGAGTATACTCATAGTTTGATCCTCTGCACGGAAATCTTTAGTAAAAGGCGAAAGATTTTCTCGGTCAAATGCAGAGGACCCAGAGTTGAAGATGGAGAATTGGCCTCGTTTATTAGCGCCTCTTACTACGCACACGTGCCGGGGTGATACTCAAGGGGATTGTATGGGATAGCGATAACAGACCGTTTCCATCCTCCCCTCTCCTTCCCCTCCCTAACGCGGCTCGTGTGCGATGTGTGGAGGCTATGAAAGTTTGCGAATGGTCGCCTCATAAACTTACCTGGCTGGGAGGATCTCGTGATCACAAAGACGGGACCTCTATGGTGAGGCGGGACCATTGCACTTTCGGACCCGCTGACCTGTATGGCAGCTCCGAGTTGGGGTTGTCCAACAGCTACATTTTTGCGTGAGGGGTTGCGTTCGCGCGACCCCAATAAATGATCTTTCTCAATTATGATTTTATTACGCGCAAAAATGAGCCCATCCAATGATATTCTAGATTACAGGGAGAAAACAATTCTCAACAGATTGTTAGCACGGAAGATCGGTCTCTCACGGCTAAACACCGTCAGCTAAAAACACTATTTGGTGGACTGATAAATCTGGTAAATCCCACAAGTTCAATTCTTTTTAATAGGGCAAAAGTCATGCGTTCGGGGGGAATCGAACCCGCGTCGAATGCTTGGAAGGCATCCATGCTAACCAATACACCACGAACGTTTGCTGATCACTTAGAATGAACTGAGCTTTATCCCCACTTTCTCTGCCAAAACGAGTTTTGGCTGAAGAAGAGAGGAAGCTCAAGCGGATTTGGCCCAATGAACTTTTCGATAAACCATTTGAAAGCAACGGAGGAGATGAATTTTAAATAAAAGTGATAAAAGACATTGATTATATTCTGCAACTCTGTAGAAGTGGGAATTGCCCTCAAAGTATCTGCCGAAAGATCTTTCACACAAGAATTAACGATTTACCTTGTGTCATTCATTCTGATGTTTCGACGCCCGGGTAGGGATAAAAGCAGGACAGGACAAAAAATAATTTTTAGGATATACTTTTTTGAGATCCCCAGGTGTCTGGGAGTCGAATGCACGATATCCCTGCAAGCGGTCCAATTTCGCCCGTGTTGGGTCGATTTCGAGAAAAAATTTCTAAAAATGGGACCTATTTTTTCGGACTCCCTGACACCTAAGGAATCGTTTGCACATAGTTTGTGCAAGCTCGATGTCTGAAAAATTACCTCAAGGTCACCTATTCCAGAGCCATTATCTCAAAAAGGCGATGTGACAGCGAGGTGCCAACATCACTGCTACAACCAGAAACTGCACTTGAATATATTACAAGTATAGTACCCCCGCTGCTTCATCCGTTCGCAAGATAAAGTGCCTCAAACATGGTCCCGGTGCCACTTTTTGCGAGGTATGATCACAAGCTCACCTCTTCAAGACCTAATATCTCGAAAATCCGATGAAGCAGAGAGGTGGCTACCGCATTGATCCGTGCACAAGCAGCATGTGCATACACCTGAAGCATACCAGTCCGGCTGCTTTAGCTGATCCCAAGATGTAGTGCCTCAAATATGGTCTCGGAGACACCTCTAAGCTACGATATGCCAACTTTGGACGACCATAACTTAATGAAGCCGTCAGGGGAGATTCTGGGTCAACTATTCTGGAAGCGCAGTGTTGTAGAGCACATTCTATTGTGTATGATCGCAAATTTTCATTTCTCAAAAGTCTTTCCTCGCCGCATTATTGAAATTCAAAGATGAATTCCCGCGCTTCCCTGGAGCTTCCCTGGAATCGACCGAGCGGGAATTCGAAAAAATGACTCGCGTGACGTCTCGTCACATGCAAATCTTTTGGGTTCGAAACGATAGCTGCACTTTGAAATTTTCTATGCGATCTTGAAAGTATCCTGTCCTGTTGTCTTGTCCTCCTTTTAGCCCTACCCTCGACGCCCTGTCATTTTTTTACATTGTCTTTGCTAAGTGGGTTTGGGTTGCGTGAAAACCGCTCTGACTGAGTGGTTAGAAAAAGTTGCAAGTTGGAAGATTGCTCGTCTGCCCGGTTAGCTCAGTCGGTAGAGCACCAGACTCTTAATCTGGCTGTCGCGGGTTCGAGCCCCGCATCGGGCTGCAGATAATTTTGCTCATATCGTTTGTTAACTTTTTCGCCTCTATATTTCATTTCATTCCAACATGCGACACGTTACAATGCATTATTATTAAAGGTTCTAATTCGGTAAATTTCTCGTCATTCTTCTCCACAGCGCGGAACCAACTATTTACTTCGGGAATTGATTCACGGTCTTTATTTTTGAGCCACTCTTACTAGGGCACGGTAAGCCAGCACAAGAACAATTTTCAGTCGTCTGATTTACTCGGAGCGCTTTTCGCACTCCCTATCTTACTAAGTTAGTTAGTTAGTTGACTAGTTGAACAATTTTCGTCAACTTCATTTATTTACTCCATTGCTTGCGTAGAGCCCGGTCGGTTAAATTCTTAATTTCCATATCAAATTTGACCCATTCAACGACCGGGCTCTATGCAAGCAATGGAGTAAATGAAGTTGACGGAAATTGTTCAACTAGGCAACTAACTAACTAACTAACTTAGTAAGACAGGGCGTTTGTCTGTCATGTGGTCACGGCCTGCCCATCACTACCGTTTATTGGCCTACGTAGTCCGATCATACGTTACGATGATATTACGCATCTTAACTGAACTGTTGCTCTAGTCTAGTTATCTCACAGGTGAAACATATTCCGTAACGACTTTTATTTTTGCGTCAAAAAGGATGGCTTGTTGGTTTTTGCTAATTTTTACTTCATGATTCATCAGCATTATTTTTAAAATTGAAATGTGAACTTACGCTTGACATGAAACATAATCAACCCGGGTTCAGCTCCCCTCCCTCGTCTTCACTGAAGACTACCAAGTGGATCTCTTCAACAGGACACATGAGGCTCTGGATAAGCTATACGTGAGCTTTTGGTCTTTGATCTTTGATCTTTTAATCTTTGAACTACCATTCCAGGCCGACGGAATCGTAGCAGGCGAGCTAGTATGGGTGTTCGCGGACTTCAGGACTGGCGAGGGTTTGTAGTTTGACCTTTGATTCTATTCGATGTTTGTAGTTTGGTCTTTGATCTCTAGATACAACCCGAGTTGTCGGCAATCATAAGGGCATCTTCACTCGACAGAGCGAACCAAAAGCCACCACTTACGTCTTGAGGGAGAGGTACGGGAAGCGATTCAAGCAGCCCTGGCCAAGGAGACACACTGATCTTTGAACTTTGTAGTCTGATCTTTGAACTTTGTAGTATGATCTTTGAACTTTCATCAGAACAAGATTATATTATTGACCCGCTGACCTGTATTGCAGCTCCCAATTGGGGTTGGCCAACAGCTACATTTTTGCGTGAGGGGTTGCGTTCGCGCGACCGCAATAAATGATCTTTCTCAATTATGATTTTATTACGCGCAAAAATGAGCCCATCCGATGATATTCTAGATTACAGGGAGAAAACAAGTCTCAACAGATTGTTAGCACGGAAAATCGGTCTCTCACGGCTAAACACCGTCAGCTAAAAACACTATTTGGTGGACTGATAAATTTGGTAAATCCCACAAGTTCAATTCTTTTAATAGGGCAAAAGTCATGCGTTTTGGGGGAATCGAACCCACGTCGAATGCTTGGAAGGCATTCATGCTAACCATTACACCACGAACGCTTGTTTCACGGTGTGAATGAAATGAGCTTTATCCCCAGCTTCTCTCTTCCAAAACAAATGTTGGCTGAAGATGAGCTGAAGCTGTAGCTGGATTTTCTAATGAACTTTTTAACTTTTGAAACAAACCGATGAAATGTTTCTTATATAATTTTTTAAAACACATTTGATTCCGTTCAGCAACTCTGTGGAAGTGGGAATTGCCCTCAAAGCATCTACCGAAAGAGCTTTCACATAAGAATTAACGATTTACCTTGTGCCATTCTTATGGTTCCACGCCCTGCCTTATTTTTTCATTGTCTTTGCCAAGTGGGTTTGGGTTGCGTGCCAGTGAGGTCCAGCCATGATTTTGAATTCGTTTCAAGCGCTACTATAGCTAAATTTTTATAGACAACACAGGCGGGAGAAAACCTCGATTGACCTTTCAACCGTGACTATCTATCTTTTTAAACAGATGATTTTCAAAAATCGAATCACTTCATTCTTGCCGCATCTGCAGTCGAGGAGTATCTGCAAAATCGAAATTATATCTTGTTTAATGCGAAGTATTGATAAATATTAACAAGCAGCCAATTCTCTTCGGGGTACTTGTTACATTCGTAGTAGGGTTTCTAAATCAGTAGTAAAGTGCGTTTCTCATTCGTCTAATCCACTCGAAGCGGTTGTCTATCGATTGTAGAGACGGCGGCTTCGCGGAAGATAGACAAGTGAGAAATGCATTTTACTACTGATTTAGAAACCCAGTTACGTAGAAAAAATGTGACGGATAGTTTATGACTCATCGAGGACAACACTTGCCGAATAACATGTATTCAGCGTGATCACTACGATAAGGAAAGCAAGCTGAAGTGTATTTTTCAATCTCGTCTCATTCCGTCGGAGCGGTTATCTCTCTCATCTGATGGACAGCCGCTACGAGGGATTTAGATGATAGAAAAATGCACTTCTGCTTGCTTTCCGTGCCCTACTCTTCACTAGGGTCACTAAATCGGCAGACAAATTCATTGCTGATTCTTCAACTCTCCGCGGATCTATCGCTCGTAGAGATAACAGCTACGCGGAGAATGGAAGAATCAGAAATGAACTTGACTACCGATTCAGAAACCCTTTTATTCACCTTATCACATTGCACGGCCGTCCGGGAGTTCCACAGGGCATAGGGTAGTCAGAGAAAGGCCTGAAACGGTGAATGCAATCCAAGAGTATGCATGTCGCATCAACCCGAGAAAACGTCTTTTTCGCATTTTCAGCAAAGATTTTCTTGTTCTGACCTGAGATTGTACTCGTCTGCGAAGGGCTGCCAGTAAGGATTGGCGCTGAAATGATTGCAATTTAGAAAAAAATAGGCAAATTGGAATGCGAAACGTGCTAATTGAATATCTGAGCCGTGCATTGACGTGCCATCTGTCCACTTTATGATCATGGTGCAAGTGTTCAAAATTTTTAATTCGGAAAAATTTACTTACTTGGGCGCCCCGATGAGAAACGCGACTACTAGAACTGTCGCCAATCGCATGGCCACGGACATATCCGACCTACCTGTGTGCCCACCTTATATGGGAAAACTACACAGCAAGGAGCATCTTTTCGCACCATGAGAGAGAAGAATTGAGACGAGAGACGCAACGGCGATACAGCCGTCTTCCTGTCTGATTCACTACTATAGTCACAATGCCACGGATGTCGTAGTAAGCCATATCCTGAAGGCGCAACAGGACGTGTTTACACCGCCAATGTCAGTGCTCGCATTATGGAACGTTATTGACAGCCGTCCATTTTTCCATCTAATCCCATTTCGAAGAGACAACCGCTAGGAATGAATTTAGACGGTTAGTAATGAACGGCTGTCAATAACGTTCCATAACGCGATCCCTAGTGTTATATCATGTTCGCCAATATTTGCTATTTGCCAGACAATCGAACAGTCGCTTTGGTATTGCATTTGACCTGACACTTTGTGAATTTGCTTCATCTTTTGAGGTGAACAACTTGCGAAAACAATTTACTCGATGCATTCAATCAGTTTATTTCTCCGTTAGTTTACAAGATCAGCCCGTTATAGGATCATCACTCTTGGTCAGTGTCAGCAAGGGGTAAATGGACTCGATAGCTAAATTCATTGTGTTATTGTCAGAGTCGCCTAAGTATCTTTAGGCTAGTCGAGTCAATTCACGGTATTTTCTAGTGGAGAATGATCAGGAGAGGGAGAAGGATGTGAAGGGATGGGATGTTATCAGTGCTGTCCGACTTAAGCCCCGCTGCTGAGGGAGCCGTGTGCACATTCATGTCAGTGCAAAATTTCTGCAAATTTATCATTATTATCTTTATCAGATACCTAATTCACCTTCATTCCTTCGTTCTGGTCATTGCAATTTTCATCGCCGTATTTGGAAAGTGCAGCGACGTAGACCTTCCACCATGCCGCTATCTGAAGGGGTTAAAACTAGGGATCGTATTATGGAACTTCATCGGCAGCCGTCCATTTCTAGCCGTCTAACTTCATTCCTAGCGGTTATCTCTCACTTTAAAGAGACGGTCGCAAGGAATGAAATTTGACGACTAGAAAGGAACGGCTGTCGATAACGTTCCATAATGCGATCCCTAGTCGAAATACTTACATTATGTACACAGAGAAAAAAAAATCTGTCACCCAGTCACAATTTTATCTGTGGCTGGACGTCAGATTCATTCTGTGGGTACTCAATCTACAGATTGGTCGATGGTTTTTTTTCTGTGGGCATTCATCCCGGTAGGCACTCTTACTCGGAAATGCACGCGAGCTACGTATGTATTTCGTCGTTTTTGGTTGAACACCAGTTGCTATTTCACAAGCGTTTCAAAATAAAAAGATTTTTCATAAAATTATGCCGAATTTCAAATTGATTTGCATGAAGTTGATAGTTGATGTAGTGAAGTTATTTGGGACTATTCGAATCACACGCGAGTGCATCCGCCGAACGACGTTTGGTATTCGTCGCCTCAAAACTAAGCTGAATTGCCGCGATCACACTGACCTCCTCCACGGAATGCGCGTCTTTCTCGACCATTACAGTCAGACTCCTCCGAATGGTGTCCGCTTCTAGGCCCAGGCCGACGTTGTCGCAGCACCTCTGAAATGGAACAGACAGCCTTAAACTGTCTAGAGTGGGACCGCGTCGCGTCACGACACGCGTTGCGGTCGCGTCGCGGTTGGGTACCCTCTGCTAAAGAAGATCCATAACAATCAATGTAACGTGGCCATTGATTGACCGTCATTCTATCTTAGCGCCAATTTGGCATCGTATAGTTCTGACTAGTACGTAAACTTCGACCACACCTGATATTCAGTCCTCCCCCTCGGTGACTAATGACGAAATTTTCACCGTTTATCCTAAGTATAGTGCATCCCGAGCAGAGTCAATCGCCACCAATGCATGTTTTGTTTTCGCACATCTACTTAGCTGCGCCAAAATTGATTTTTTTCTATTTAATAGGCAATTAGAATCTCTCATAGATCCTCCGCAGTCTGAATGAAGGCCTGTCTAGAAGGAAATTAAGAATTTCAAATTCCCATAGATTGTCTCCTCCCCTCCACCATGCAACTCTTGTTGAACGTGTTTTTGTGATGGAATGTGGTTAAAGACGATCCACCTTAACTGCAGCCACCACCATCTCGCTGTCGACACATGCAATGTATTATTATTCATGTAAACTGGACTGAAATTCCGAGTACGAACACTACCCCTGATTTCGTGGCAGTTAAACGGTCACTCTCTTTTATTTACATGCCATTTTGTCGCATTAATCGTCTCTAGACGTGATTCGTCTTATGTTTCAGCAGCACTGCATATATGACGGTCGTCTCTTTCCGTTGGTTAGTGGTGACTCTGCAATATACTTGGCCGTGCTCAATGTGTCTTCCTCTCTCCTCCACAATCTCCACTCGCACACTCTGTCACACGAGTCCTCTCACGACGCCAAGACGGAGAAGCCAAAGCCTCGGAATGCCTTTTTGACCCAACGAAGGAATGACAAGAAGCGGCCCCATTGTCCTATCATCTTGTTGCATGTTTACATGTAGATAAATATATAAATTTATATAACACTTTTCACTTCAGATTGCTTGAATAATATGGCAACTTCTTTATGCGAGGGGACGCGACCGCAACGCGTGAAGTGACGCGTTGCGGCAGTCTCGTCGCGAAGTTCCGTATAATTATCACGGCGACTCAGCTAACTGAATAGCTAAATCACACCAAGGGTACCAATCACATCACGACTTCCGAGTGGTTTAGCTCTCAGTCGAGCAGGGCTTCCGCACTGTTATAAACGGCCAGAACATGGGCAGTTATGCGGCCCTAGCTGCGCATTCGTGCCATGGCAGGTAAGGGTAAGGGGAGGGGGAAGTGAAGAGAAAGACCCTTTAACCTGGCTGGTTCAAACTACCTATAATTTAATTTGCGATTATTTTTCGCTACGAGCATTTCCAATTCCGCTTGTGCGCAGAGTGCGAGCGCCGCCGATGTGTGGTATTCCTCGCCCCAAGCCAAGTTGGAAGTATTTTATCCCAGTCTAGTTGATATACCTAGTACGTCCTTTTCCTTTGGATGACCACCTGTGAATGTTTGCGAATAAATGAATACTTTTTCGGAGTAGAGGACGACGACGGAGAGAAGGATGACGAAGAGAATCTTCATGGCCGTCATGGTGGATCTTGAATTCCTGAAGGGGGAATACGGACGGAAAGGTACATTAATCAAGCTACTGGAACAGTCTAAGTACAGTTGGGCATGTATGTACGGTATTTACTGCTGCTAGTAGACGATCGATCTACAGTGATAGACAAACCTCTTGAAGCAGCGACCGCTCCTCACGAAGGCACAGGGGAAGACTGATTGAGACATCGATTGCATGCACATTAGAGGCCGTGAATCGGCTCTCGAAGTGCATTCCTTGTCTCTAAGTCGTTGTTGAGCGGTTGTCTATAACCGCTCGGCAATGAGTTAGAGAAATGGATAGTACTTCGAGAGCCGATTCGCTGTCTCTAATGAGCAGGAATGGTATGCGAAGTGCGGGGCGCATTTGCATCTATTCTGAAACGTTCCTAAAACTTGGTATCCCAGTAGTTCCACCCCATCGACAGCCAGTAAACCCAGGAAGTCCCTGGACGCCCTGATCTTCCTCTCGTATTTTTGAATTTTAAACTTCCCGCACTTTTTAAAATCTCCCGCCTTTAGTCTCTGGAAGAATTTGAATCTCATTAGCAGTTATATGATTTTCTCTCAGGAGACTGCATATTTTAGGAATATCTTGAATGAACATAGTTCATATTTACGGTTTCTCTTATTATAGCAATTAGCGCTTTATCAATCGTCTAACCTCCGCAGAGCGATTGCCTATAGCATGAAGATATAACAGCTCCGCGGAGTTAAGACGAAAGGCAAATGCACTAATTGCTTTGATAAGAGAAAACTATTCAAAATCTAATAATAGAATAGTTTTCGCTTCGGGACCAATTGAAAGTTCGTAGTTTTCCCGAATTTTGAATCTCTCGCCTTTGATTAGTTCTGAAGTCCCTGAATTCCTCATAAAATAGTCCTCGCTATGGCTGGCAGTTTGACTTTATGGGATATACTTCAAGGCTACTATGTATTTGAAGAAATATTCGCTGTGAAACATATTTCAAAAAGTAGTCAAACTGCCAACGACAATCTTCACAACTAAACCATAATTACCGTACACGGGTAGCGGAATCCGTGGAATCATTGGGAGCATTTTTTTCTCTGCGTTTGATCTCTTCCCCCACTAATCGCTAACATTTCCAGTGAATATCAACTTATTTTTCGAAACGTGAACTTATGGTGTTTAGCAGGGATTAAAGCTTGCTAAACACCGTAAATAACTCCTCTCGTCTCATCCCTTTTCCTCATGCCTTCCCTTCGGATTCTCGCAGATTGTCTCATACAGTTCATTCATATTTTCAGCAATAAACATATTTATCAATATTGGAGTAATTTTGCAGTATGACTAAATTTTCGGATATGTTTCACCGTGGCTATAAATATTATATATATAAGAGCTGTGAAACATATCCGAAAATTTAGTCATACTGCCAACCCTAATCCTAACTGAACTGTTGCTCTAGTATATTTATCTTCCAGTTGATACATATTCCGCAACGACGAAATAGCACGTGAAAATGAGAGACCTGGGTGGCATCCATGTGTGAGAAGTGTACTAGGAATAACAGTTCAGATAGGATGCATAATACTGTGTATTCAAGAGTCAAGACTGTCGTGTAGGGTGTCGCTATTATTGCGACTTTATTATTGTGGTAAACGGAGATGAAACTCCGCCTCTATATGTTGAGCGTGAAACCTATTCAAAATCGTGGCTAATGGTCAGAGAAAGGAGCTGTCGTCTATCACTTGACAGAAAGACAACGGCTCCGCGGAGATTTGTCGAGTGACACTAAAGTCACTGATAACGATATCGTACTATCGCGACACGGAATGCATTTGATGGATGGAATTGTTGGACGAAACAAAACATTGGAGTTGTGTTGTAGTGAATGAAATCAGTCTCCATGGTCACAGCTAGGACGTTTCTCGAATATATGCAGTTTTTGGAAGTATTTTGATGTAGCTTAAATAAAATTTATTTCTAAAAATATTTTGGAGGATACATTGAAATATTTATACAAGCCGTGAGAACACAAATAATTTCAGATATGTTTCAAGGCATCCTAATAAACTAGCATAAACCAGTTAAGTTTACATGAATAATACTGACAATGATAAATTATTGTCGATCATTTAGCAACCATATCATAATTACATTTGAGAAATGAGGATAACGACGGATCAAAACCAAAAGTAGATCACTGATTTCATACTCTGATTACATAATTAAATTACTCCGATTTAGACATTTCCTAAAAAATCATGCACTTCCTATCTCCCCTTTCCGAGCATTGAATATAAAACCAATTGTATGCTGCTATTGTAGCGTTAGGACCCAAACGAGGGTAGGCAGTTTGAAAATGAGTACGAGAACGGTTATGTTTCACAAATCCAATAACTGTGAAGATATGCTAATCAGTGAAACATACCTGATTTCGTACTCATACTGCCAACCTTAACCCAAAACACTAAGAATCATTTTTCCGGTTTTCGGGAAATTTGGAAAGTCGCAGCAAGTTGAATACCCTGAATTGATCTATCAATGTCGTCATCATGGCCTGAATGTCAAACGCTATATATTACTCGTGAAACCTATCTAAAAATCATGGATAATGATCAGACAACAGACAAAGTGGCGTGCAAATGAGAGAGTGCGTAGGACGAAATAGTGAAAGGGCGATTCGTACTCGGTCTTATGATCGCTATTTACAATAATTCTTCAATATCCCCTTGAGAAAACGCTTGGAACGCCAGGGTGTAACTCCTAATCGGCTGGCCCAGCAGTCCACCGGCAGGAACACATCATCCCCTTATAGATTATCCCCCTGACCCCGGAATAAAGACCTACAATAAGTCACATTTGTTTTTTTCTAAAACGAGACCGCGCACTTCTGTGCAGAGCATCTGCAGAGAAGTGCGCGGTCATATAAATAGTATCCGTCTCCTCATTCGGGTCACTTCAGCACAGCGTGCCGAAAAGTGGAACATCCGACTATTGCAGCGCATCAATATCGCGCACATTCGTGAAACCGCGACGCGTCCCACTGTGCCTTCAAC
>JACMIF010001031.1:9919-28041 GCA_014805445.1 Diplogasteroides magnus
CCCCCCCTCGCCCCCCCGCCCCCGCCCCCGCCCCCCCCGCCCGGGCCGCTGTTCTAAAGCGGTAGTAGAGTGCATTCGTCTATTGTCTGAATCTCGTGGAGCGGTTGTGCATGGCATGAGTGAGACGGCCGCTCTTAATGAATTAGACGACAGACGAATAATGCACTCAAATATCGTTTTAGAGACTCTAATTGACAACAGGTGTTCTAAATAACAGATCGCATTATGGAACGTTATTGACCGCTGCTCATTTCTAGCCATATCTAACTTCATTCCTAGCGGCCGTCCATCACTTCGCAGTGGCGACCGCTAAGAATGAAGGTAGACCGCTCGAAATGAACGTCGTCAATAACGTTCCATAATGCGACACCTGTCCGAAATCGGTAACTCCAGAGGGTTGTGCATAAATCAGGGTAGGATGCATCATGTTATACGCATAATATTATGAGTAAATTTGAGCAAGTGAGTAAAATTTGAGCTTAAGTGAGTAAAATTTGAGCTTAATTAATCACACATATGCTCAAATTTTACTCACTTATACTTAAATTAAATTACCAGTGTTCTAGGAATAACAGTTCAGATAGGATGCATAATACATGTTGCAGTGGATCTGATGACCTGTTCGCAATTCTCGCAGCAATTTCACTGCGGTCGCCTCTCCTCGGAAATGACAAGATCCGCGATCACGTCGAACTATTCAGACGCTATCTACAGGTAGGCGTTATTATAAGGTAAAGGAATCCAAGCAGAAGTGGCACGTTTCTGTCGGCTAATTCCATCGGAGCGGTCATCTCTCTCACGCTATGGACAACAGCTCCGAATCAGACTACACAAATGTGCACCTCCGCTTGGATTCCGTTCCCTAGTTATTACGTAAAAACCGATACGGTAAAAGAGAATACCTTTGGGACTGACGACGATGGGACTTGTTTTTTTCGGTTACTATCTTTTAAATATGTATTCTGCTTTGCAATGAATCTTGAATCTCTAAAATATTATACTAACCGAAGGGAGGAAAACAATGGAAATACTTTACTTTCAGAAAAATGGACGCGACTTGAGTCTGGTCGATTTCTTGAAAGGGTTTCTCAGGGAGCACTTGATTCGATTCGAAGGCGAACTTTTTCAGGTATGGCGTTTTTCCTCAAATACATACACATGTATGTTCACTGTGCCAAATTGATCTCCACTGCAATAGAAATTAACGATTTCAAAGTTTCCACAATCTGTTTCTACAGTTTGAATAACTAGTGACGGCTGCACTGAAAACGCAACGAATAATTTCCTTGGATAAAATGAGATAGCTCCTCTTTTAGCCACTCGTCTCGCACTCGCGAAGACCTCAGCTCATCCGGGGTACGGTAGCTGTGAATACGGCAAAGAAGAAGAATACGGATACGGTAGCTCAAGACGTCGTCTTTGTTGTGGCCAGAAAGACTTCATCGAGCTCACCATACGCAGATCTGGAGTACCATACTCTTTCTCTGCCGTCAGGCGTAGATTACGGTAGCTCGTTCAAAAAATACCGTTTCTGAGCGTAGTTTGTAGAGTTAAATCATGCCAATTGTTATCATGTTCATCGGTTCTTGTTAGAAAAATAGGTTATGTTTTTGTTTGTAGTGCGCTGTTATTTATACATATAACGTGTTTATCGCCCTTTCAGAGGCACATGGTAATTTTTTTAGCATACAAATAAATTTTAAAGATGAATTTGTAACGACTATGACCCGTGGCACGAGTGTACATACAATTGGGATAGAGATCGTCCTATATACAGTCCAGCCCAATCCCCCCAAGCAAAGGGGGATCCCGGGGACTCCCGGGGAGTCCCCTGTCATCCCCCAGCATTTTGCTAGCTGGAATGGAATAACCGTAGGTTTTTGTAGTATTCATTATTTTCGTTGTTGGCACACGCATCTTTTGATATATTCAATTTACCACGAAAAGCTCTTTGCAAAGTTATTTGGCATTGAAGTTTTGGAAAAAATTCCGCAACCGTAAAATAGTAATCTCGTTTCTGTGGTTTACGGTTTACTATTTTGCGGTTGCGAATTTTTCCAAAACTTCAATGCTAAATAACTTTGCAAAAAGAGCGTTTCATCGTAAATTGAAAATATTAAAAGATGCGTGCGCCAACAACGAAAATAATGAAAACTACAAAAACTTACGGTTATTCCATTCCAGTTTTAAAAAATGCTGGGGGATGTCAGGGGACTCCCCGGGAGTCCCCGGGATCCCCGTTCGCTTGGGGGATTGGGCTGGACTGTATTTGGGCTGCTACGCAGGATATTATGGGGACCCGCTACGCCGCTTGTCCACTTCTCTTTTCCACGAATTCCTCCATAACTTGGTCGATGATAACCCTCACGCCCGCCCAGGTCTCCTTTCCGATCGGAATCAGCCAGTGCGGCTTGACTTGGAACGCGAACCACGCTGTAATGAGGTTGAACTTATTGAACTCTCGATTACGGTATCTATAGGATGGTATTTCACCGAATGAATTATATCCTCACTTTTCATATCAGGCGGCAGCTCGATCACGTAGACATATTTACACTTAGTGTTCTTCTTTATCCAGTCCGTGGCTCCGCCAGTGGCCGGACCTGAAGAATTACTGTGTTTACCAGACCGAAACGTATATTTTTTCATAAGAAGATCATTAGAAGAGAGGAATAATGTTGTAAACACTTGGGCCGGCAGAACGACTCAATGAGTCGCGATTCATTCGAATCGTTTGGGCATCGTAGCTGTGAATCGCATCGTTCACAAAGGAACGGCTCGGAAACGTTTACGAATCGTTTCACTTTGCCTCTTTCCCTGGCCTAATATGGTCGTTTTGCTCACGTTGAAGAGTTTGCACTGCAAAAGTCGTATATTGCTTACCCAGTAAATCGGCTGCAGTGCCGATTCTGTACTTGAGGTCTCGCAGTTCAGACATTTTATTCGCAGCTCGCCGAGCGAGGGCTTCCTGTAGTTACGGAGTTTATCTGGGGACACATACTATTTGCTATACAGCGGAAGTCTACTCGATGGTCTGCTGATCGATGCCCTTATTATTTGGAACGAAAGCACATTGTTTGGTCTAATGTGATATGATTGAGAAGTTGTAGACTTTTGCGCCATAATGGTGGAATGATGTAGCAGATGGCTATCTCTGGTGTCGCATTTGGGACGCTATTGGCGTCTGTCCATTTCTAGCCGTCTGTCTTCATGTCTAGCTGTTGTCACTCGCTTTGAAGAGACAACCGCTAGGAATGAAGTTAGACGGCTAGGAATCAAAGGCTGTCAATAATGTCCCGCTTGCTACATCCTATGCATATTAGGGCGGACAAAGCAGGCAGGTATTGACAGCAGTTATTTCTTCCCCTCTAATTTCATTCCGAGCGGTCGCCTCTGCGAGGTGAGAGACGACCGCTCGGAATGAAATTAGACGGGTAGAAATAACGGCTGTCAATAACTGCCCTGCTTTGCCCACCCTAATGAATATCCTTTCTCTCACCAATTCCCTGTAGTCCTCTGGATGATTCCTTCTCCGGTTGTTGTAGGGCAGAATGAAGAGCTGTCCGTGTGTGTGCAGTGATACCAACGCATGCAGACGACCGTCGATTTGTCGTGAAGTGATGAAATCGCGGACGGCCCTGGAATTTATCGTTCCGCTGATTTCTCTAATTTACGTAAATTAGTACTGCCACTTGGCGAGATGGCCGAGTGGTGTAAGGCGCTGTTTGTCACTCAAAGGGTCACGAGTTCAATCCCTGCCTTGCCCCAACCAAGCCTTCTTCACCTTCCCAAGAAGGTTTCTAGATTGGTAGTAACTACGGTTACGAAAAGTACCGTACCCAGAAGCACTTACAAGCAGGGTTACGTAGGCCGGCCTTATCGGTGGGCGCCCACCTAGCGATATCGCTTGACGTGGTAACACCTTTACCTTTACGGTCACTAACCGTGATTCGGGCTCAGAGAATGGATGTGGCCCTTGGAACTCGTCCGAACATGCGTTGTTGAAGGGATACTTCTTCTGGTCGAAGGCGAAATCGTAGTTCCGGTTGAGATCGACGCCCTCGCAACAGAGCTGAAGGTTACGGTATTGATTGATCGATTGATTACGGTATTCATTAGATGGCTATAGATATAAGGAGGTGAACTTGGCTATACATAGCATTCCTCCTTATATCTGTAGCCTCGTTTTTCCTCGGTGACATTTATGTTTCACAACCTACGCAAAAAGTCGAAATACTACGCAAAAAGTCTTTGTGAATGATCCATCCATTGGTACATATTTCGAATCCAATATGCAACCAACAGACTTTCTCGGAATTTAATCTTAGAACAATAAAATTTATATAAACTTAAAAGAAAATAAATTCCACTGAAGAGAGGAATCGAATACCAGAAACTGACATTTTGCCTTGACCCAGTACTTCCAGTGCAGTTCTCCGGTGCGCGGTTCTTGCGCCAGTGACGGATCTGGAATTTTTGAATTTGGCGCCTCGATTCAGAGAGAGCGGGAATTCGAACCATGGCGGATTTCGAAGTTCTCGAGTAGACGAAACCGTCCGGATTGAGTACTGGGAAGACGAGAAAGTCGATGGAGTTCACGTATCGAGTGATGGCCGGGTCCTTGCCGTACTGATTGATGAGCTGGAAAACGCTAATTTTCATTCATTTTCGACTGGCCTTTTCTAGGGTTTCTATAACGGCAGTAAAGTACATTTCTCCTTCGTCTAATCCACTCGCAGCGGTTGTCTGTCGCTCTTGCAACAACTCCGCGAAAATTAGACGAATGAGAAATGCACATTACTGCCGTTTTATAAACCCCTAGTCTTTTCAAATGTCTTTTTCGACGGAGATAAGCGAAATGCGCACCAGACATTTGCGCCACAGTGTCGAATCAGAACATGAGCTGTCATCTGTTGGCCTTTCGGGCCAGTATGACTCAAATATCCATGTCACTATTGAAATCTTCATGTCACACAATAACGGATCTCGATCATTTCAATTAAACCAATTCAGCTCTGCATATGGGTTCGAATTACGGGTGGAAGTTTGCTATTTCATGTGTTATGTTTCAAGGCTGCTATGTACTTGAGGACGTACCCTCTATGAAACATAACCTGTAAGGTAGTCAAACTGGCAGCCATAGTAGCGATGAACGAAGGCAGTCTCACCTGTTCAATGAAATACACGGCGACATGGAATGCCGGCCACTCTCGGGCGTGATTCCCTCCATCCAACCATACCATGGGCTTCTTCCACGATTGTGGCTTGCCGATCTCAAAGTTGCGACGTTTAGCAGGTTGAACGACAATAGCGCCGTGGACATTTGCGCCACGATAGTGGAATTTCCACTTCATCATTATGGCGCAAATGTCCATTGCGCACTTCTCTTTCACTCGCTTCGTTTTCGCATTGTCGCTACTCCTTTGTGCTTCAAAAATTGAAAAAATCCCTTTTGTGCGGTGAATGACGGCAAATTCTCTGATTCGAATCTTCAATTACGATGTTCAGCAATGTTCCGATTAGCTCTAATTAGAGTACTTGCGCTGATTACTAGCTCTCGAATTGGGGGTCTTTGTCTGGAGTGTTTTTCGACGTGCGCACTTCACAAGCGCTTGAGGTGATGAGCGCGAGAGACTGCATCAATCGGAGAGAGCGATGAGAGAAAGAGGAATTGAGAGACTACGGTATGTGAAGAGAGGTCAGACGGCAGAACGCAGTTGTTTCGCCGCAGGGACAATGCTGCAGCGCGCCAAGGGCGTGTGTGAGTGGGTGTGAGAACGCATGTTCTGCTTGTGGGGCTGCCGCGCAGTTTCGCTTATTCTGGGGCAGCCACGCAGCCTACTGCCCTGGTCCGGGCAGTAGTCGATCATAAGGTTGATGAGACGATAACTCTGGGGAGAGGAATTCGTTTGAGGGCATATTCAAACGAAGAAACATCCATACTAGTGCTGTTTAGGAATGGCAAGTCAGTCGGGTGCAAAAAGGAGACAGTACAGCGCCAAGCATGCATTTCTCCTATGAGACTTTGCTCTGACCACAACAAGAAAATGGAAACTCATCAACTTGTTTTCGCTATTCATGCTTACACGGTTTCATATGATCTCCTAAGAGAACGCACGTAAAGGGCGGTATTTTGCTATCCTTCATGAAGTATGCATTAGAGCTGCGAGTTCAGTTATGTTTCACCGATCCTTTATCCTTCGTTACCGCTCCCGTGAAACATAACCGAATTCGCAGTCTTAATGCCAATCGTAGTAATGCATCCCAACTGAACCGTTGCTCTTGTCATTATCTTTCCCAGCTATACATTACCAGAATGCAGAACGGAGGTGAAAGGACGAAATAGCACGTGAACATGAGAAACCATCGGTAAATAAGCGTAAGGGGCGTACTTGGTTTAGAAGTTCAAAAGGATGACTAATAAAAGGGAGAAATAATAAACTTGAAACCCTCACCAGAAGCCCCAGAAGAGGTCGTCCCTCATGCGTGTCGCCGATGTGTAGAAGTCGAACGATATCCGAGTTCTGCTTCGCTGTGCGGAAGAGAAAACGCTGAAATTAGGAACAATATACAATTTATCATCACGGTTCACATGTTAGTGATGTGCTGATCAATGGCAGCCTTCCAATCCTCTCCTCCAATAATCCACCATCCTAGTTCACATATTTTCCCAATATCGTCCCTCCACCTGGTCAAAAAACTAAATGGCTATTTTTTGCAAGGAGTTCATATTTATTCTTTCATGGAATTCTGAAGAAGGCTATGATGTATGTTTTCTTCCAGCACTGTTTGCTCTGTGGTGAATCATGACTACGGGAGATCTCTGTTTGAAAGAGATGGATATTTGCGCCATAACGTCGAAATTGAGTCTTGAGCCGTGAATTGATGATATCATCTGTCCATTTCACCATTATGGCGCAAATATCCTTTCTTGCCCCTCACTCTATGTTTTTTGCCTTGATTCCCACTCGCCAGGTTTGAACATCTAATCTCGTGGGTTCTGTCGCGTTTGGTTCTTATAGACAATAACATCACGAGAATTGATAATAGACTGGTTTGATCTCCCGACACTCTTCGAAACCCTCTAAACACTAGGAAACGAGTTACGGAATGTTCTAACTTCCCCAACCTCGTCCGAGCCGCCGTCTCTAATTACATAGACGACAGCTCGGAAGTGGCTGGGGAGGATGGGAATTCCATAATGGTTTCCCTACCATGGTTAGCAGTTAGTACATGAGATCAGTTACATAAGTTTCACGAATGCTATAACTTTACAGATATAGGATCAGGTGAAACATAACCGAGTTCACATGCCGATTGCCAACCCTATTCCCTACTCAACACCCGTTTGCTAATACATCACGTTCTCATTCACCATCACACTAACTAGCTACAAATCAATCTGACCTTCCCCCACTCATATAACACTTTGGTGCTTATCCAGTGCTTATCCAAACATAACCCCATATTCGCTCCGGGACAGTTCAAAGTGCAAATTCGCCAACCTCAAAATCAGGGAAGTCGTTGTAGATTGTGAGGTCGAAGTGGGCCGTCTGGTGCGGTATTACGGTATCGATTCTGAATTTTGGGAAAATGGGGAAAAGAGGGAAAGCGACTTACACGAGGAGAAAGACAGTAACCAGCAGTGGTGAGAGTGGTTTCATGTCATTCTGAATGGTAACTTTCGTTGCGGGAGAGGGAGGGGGTCAGGGGGCGGGGCTTCGGGAACTCAAGATCATTGAGAGGGAGTCAAGAGCTGTTGTTGCCACTACACTATGGTGTGCGGTTATTTCGGTCCAAAATGGAATCAACATCAAGGGAGATACGAATCAGGGTTTATATATCAGTAAAAATGTATTTGAGATTCGTAATATCTCTTCGGAGCTATTGTTTCTACCTTCGATAAGCCACAGCTCCGCAGATGTTAGAGGAATGAGAAATGCACTTTTGCCCATTTAGAAACCCTAATGATGAAGACCAGGGCAGGATCGCGAGAAAATGTTATGAGAGCTACCACTTCGCTTGAAGACGGGGAAAATTTGTGATCAGGGGATGGGGGGAGGGGATCACGGAAGTGCGCACAGAATGAGATTCCTATTATATTTCTTTGCCTTCCATCGGCCAGCTCAAATGAATGCGATCCCGTGATTGGAATCCTTTGTCATTACCCGTTCTTGAGCCGTTACTTTCGTTGTATTACTGCAACAGCGGGCGAAAGACAGCTGAACTTTGGATAATTGCACCGTAAATCGACAGACGCGCCATCACAACAGGGCTCAAGTATTCATTTCACCATTATGGCGCAAATGTCCGTGGTGCTGGTATCTTTTACTCCGGACAGCTCAAGTGAGACGAATGCATGAGTGAAAGACAAGCACACCATGGACAATTGCGCCATGATAGTGAAATGAACAATGCGTCATGATTGTTATCACTCTTATGGCGCAAGGGTCCATCTCACCATTATGGCGCAAATGTTCATGGCGCACTTAAGGGTACGATACAATAGACAGAAGCACAGACACCTGGAAAGTGATCAATGAGAAAGGGAAAGTATACACTTCTTCTCTCCTTATGCGAACCGAAAACAAGTTACGACGATTTCATCTGCGACCCGCCCTATGACCTCAGGTTATCACTTTCATCTGCTGATTCATGTAATGTTTCTATAAACCCTAAATGAAAAATAGGGCCAAATACCGTAATCCTTCACAAAGTTCACAACATGTGCGCTCCAAGGCTAAAATATACAGTATTCGTGACTAACGTCCGGACGATGTTTACGGTTTTCGCACATTAAGAATTTTTATTTTTTATTTTTTAAACGTTTTTGGTGTTGGTTGGGTGTTTTTAATGGTTGTAATTGCTTCAGGCATGGCTCCGAGCGGTTCGATTCCTGACTACTTTCCCGAGAAGTGGAAGGACGACGATTTCATGACGGGAGCCATGGCAATGCTTAAGGTTTGCGGAATTCCCGCCCGATTTTAGAACCTGATACTTTACATATTTCCCCGTTTTATGGAATATCTGCTTAAATTTATAAGATATATAGGTTATTACATCTTCTTGAATGCAAAAACTGCTTGGAAAAAGAAAAGAAAAAATGAAAACTTCGTTTTTAGAAACGAGAAGTGATTTTTTATTACGACATCTGGACAATTTTAAACGAAAAACACTTCAAATTTGAGCGGAATACCCCATGTTAACTGTATATGTTGGTATGGGCTGTGGGCTAATCCACGTACGATCAGGCTGCCGGTCGTATCTCCCTGTTCTCGCTTATAAAAATGTGATATCTATGTCTAACCGGCAACTGACCGACAGTATGAGTCATACTGTATGAACATGCGTGCTAGTCCCGCGGTTCATTCAACTTGTTGAGAAGTGTAGCAATGACTAAGATCAGAGTGTTGTTGATTCAGAATCGTGAGGTGAATCCTCTCGACTACGACAAAAAGACCAAGTTCTGGTCCGAATTGATCGACAAGTCGTGTGAGGCCGAGAAGACGGCCACGTTCAGTGTGGATACACTCAAGAAGAGGTAGGAATGAACTATTTTGGAGGACACTTTAAACGCCTTTTCACATATTCGAGGGGGTTATCCACTTGGATTCCTTACTGTAAGGGGATCCTTCCAGCCTACTCAAACTGCCTGGTAAATGTTGTAGCCTACTCTAGTAGGAGTTACTCGCTTTTAGTTCGCTTCACAACGTTTTCATGAAAACTGATGTGAATTACTGCCGTAATCGCAACATGCATTAGCACGGTGATTTGATGTTTCACTTCAGCTATATATTTGATACATCGTGTTTGTCAGTGCTTGTTGAATATATCGTCCTTAAAGATATATAATATAGAATCTCACCGTTCGCGATGCGAACTCCACGTATTCATGTCATTTTCTAGTACTATTGGAATCACTTACTTGGAAGAGTGTTTAGAAGTGTGTAGCGTATGAGAATCCTACCATCACTTGTCTATCGATTGGCTTACTGTAGTATTTGAGTAGTACGAACTGTCAGTGCAAACGCGCTGATTGTAATTCCATTCACTGCAGATTCCGTCGTGGCGACCGTGTGCCCGCGTGCATGCCGCAGATCGTCGAGTTCATGACAAAGTGGGTCCTCCTAGTTGGGAAAGTGAGATTTTGGTACAGCCCGATTTTGGAACTTACCATTTTGCAACTTTTTTATTGCGCACGTTTGCAAAAAATTCCAAATTGATCATTTCCATAACGGCCGTTCCAAAATGTCATGTCCCCCCTTGTCGGTTGAAGGCATACTTGGGCAGGATCGTCAAGAATAGGGAAATCACTGAGCGCAGCGGACTTTCGCGCCTTAATGCTGAAATGGACAGGTGCGCCATCGTTGTCGTCATTATGACAGCGCACGTTTCCCTGGCGCAGTGATCTTTCGCTCTCTTTGTCACCATACACCGCCTTCCATTAACAAATGAAGGAACTGTAAAGTGGATTTCACGTAAACTGATTCATTTTTCCAGTAAATGTTATAAAATAATTGCTCGGCTCAATGCACGAAATTTGCAGACATTTCGACTTTCTCCGATCCTGCCCATTGTAGGTGTCACCTTTTAAAAAGATTCACGTATTTTTCGCAAAAGTACACCTCCTACTTTATTGTGCTATTTGCAACGTTTAGTTTTTACCATTACTCAATGCGATGGTGGCTCACTTATAACAAGTTTGTTAAAATAGCTTGTATTGATATGGCCCGAACTGAACAGCAATTCCGCAGGTTTTTCATCATCGGTTTTTCTATGAACTTTATAGATGTTTTTGAAAACAAAATAGAAAATCATGTTAAATAATTATTTGTTATTTTCCTATTTGTCTCATACAGCAGGGCCGACGCGATGCCGTTGTCTGCCTGGCGGGACAATCACTCGTCGTGGCTTGGCTGGGGCGTGTCCAAGCTGGGATCGACCGCCTCGTGGCTGTGGGGTTCAGGTTAGTGTTGGCACTTTGAACCATGGACATCTGCACCGTTATGGTGAGGTGAGCCGGTGCTTCACCCTTGCCTTTTCATGTCCATTTCACCGTTATGGCGCAAACATCCATGGCGCGCATGTCTTTCAACCAGATAGTCACTTGGGTTGGCATTTTGAGTACGATGTTCAGTTATGTTTCACTGATACCTTATCTCGACAGATAATGCTTTCGTGAAACATAACCGATTTCGTAGGCAAAATCCCAATCATAGTTCACTCATGAGTGAAAATGAATACAGGGCGTAAAAGGAGTGAAAATGAACTTTTCATGGAAATTAAGCCCAATAAGAACCTAACAACTTCCACCATATTAGCTCTCAGCAACAGCAGAAGCGCTGTAACTGTTGATTGTCGAAAAGGCGTCTCTAGCTGATATAATTTGGATTACACATTATGGAAAAACAAAGGGGATATAATTTCGATTTAAACTATCATTTATTTTCAGGAGACTCGGTTGTGGCCAACAACGAGCAGTACGTGCACATTCCATCACTGAAGGTGACCTTTTTCAAGAAAAGTTTACACGTTCGCTTACTTCTTTAGAAATATCTTTAGTGCGCGGTTCCAGTATGGATTGACTATTCTGAAGGAAACCATTCTGAAATGATCACCTACTTAAGTTTCTAAAAAATGCTAGAAATATCTGATTTGTCTATTAACTATTTTTTCGGAAAATGACTGCTATCTCAATTAGCATTTTCCCAAATACCTAGAATATCAGAACATGGTCTTGCCGCAAATCGCCTGGTAATCTTTTAAGACAACACTATTGAAATTTGCTCCCATATTGCACATATATCAAAGCAGTAAATCACTACAAACCACCTGTTAATTTGAGTGCTTACCATTTATAGATGAAATGCGTTTTTGGCCTATGTACAGATATCGAACATTTGGTTAACTGGCTGTGAGTATCACAACTAGAAGTAGTATTTTTCACTGAAGCTTGGGACAGGATCAACTGATGATTAAAAGGGTAAAGGACATGAGGGTTGTGGATATTTACGCCATAACGGTGACCTGAGCAGATGCGCCATAATTTCACCAAGTATCGATTTCGGCATAATGGCGCAAATGTCCATGAAAAATGTCTGTAACCCTATTAACTAGACAAAGTGAGCATTCTTAACGGAACACTTGTTTTCCAGAGACAAGCGGGACGCGTACTCGAGTTCTTCAGACGAGAGCTGGAAATGGACTTTGATGGATCGGCCGATGTGAGTTTTTATACAAAACTAGCCGGCCTGCGGAGCGCCGCCCCGCGGCGCGATTGTGCAATAGTGTTTCGCAATTGCGCAATATTGCGCAATAGTGGCAAACCCAGCCAGAGACATAAGGAGGGTAGCCATTTATTACATAAGTAGATGATGCATGGAATCAGACCGCAACCCACGAGCCAACGCGCTGCGGTCGATGGAAAAATGACACTGTTCGGTCGGCTGATGTTTCTTTAACGATTGCTTTGTGTACCCAAACTTGTCAACTCAATAGCAAGAAGCGAGCCGCATTGCACATATATCAAAGCAGTGAATCACCACAAAATGCCTGGTAATCTATAATATATGCGTAACCTGAAAGTACCTTCAACCGCTTGCAAGTGCAAGAGAGCTATATATACGCCGCGACTCACAGTGCAGAGCCTCGTGAATTTGAGTGTGGCTGACTTATTATATAAAGACCCATTGATAATGTTTTTGATTAGTGTCAGATATTTATGCTCACTGAATACCGTACTAATACAATAGTTCACTTCCTTATTCCGCTTCTATAGGCTCATTTCAAATTGGTACTTTCAATTGTAAAACGAAAGATGCCGCCTCCCCTAAACAGCCAATAATTCAGATTGTCGGCTATGCAGACATGTACGATCGATGTGCGCACATTGCGGGAACGCTGGTGAGTGTGCATTCTTGGCTGAGCATCATTATCTACGCAGTCAATAGCGGTTGACTGCGTATCATAATAAGTAGCGTTTGGTCTATGCTGTCAAAAATGGCAATTGGCTGAGTATGGTGATGAGTTTCGCAGTTTTAATGTCATTTTGATGACAATCTTTGATTCGCGCTGTTAGACAGAGTAGCGTGGTTGATCGACGCAGTCAAATGTCACCTTCCCCCTGAGTATCATGGCTCTTCAGACCAACTTCGAACTGGTCCTGGAGGAGCTGATTGAACAGGGCGAGATTTCCATGGGATCGTCTCGCGGAGACAAGATCGTCAAGTTCAGGGTGAGATTGAAGCACATTTTTATCTCTTTTGGTTAAATTTCTGTTTCGCATTTTAGCCAATTCGCTAACATTATCGATGATATCAGATTGAATTTTCTAAAGGGCGAATTCAACGTAGCACCTTGTTGCAGTTATGCTTTCATTTATGACAATCGTGAAACTTATCCGGTACTGCTCAAAACGCTCGATATCCAAGAAAAATGAAGAGGGCATTTTGATTGCGCCTCCTCCTTTCTCTACTTATATGATCGTCTGCACTTGTTTGTGACCCACTGAAGTATCGATCGTTTGATTACCGTAATCGCATAACCTCCAGGACACCCCTACGACTTTAGTGCTCATATTTTTAAAGGAATGGACATCTGATTTTCAGCATTTTGTTGATATGTTCATATTAATATCGGTGATGAAACATATCCGCTGTTGGTTGAAATAGAACGTGCATGTAAATCGCAAGCACAAGTTGTTAATTCCTCAACCACTCCTTCTTTTTAAATGATCGGCACTTTAAAATCTTTTTTTATTAATGCAATCCCATTCTTCCGTTCTGGACACTCGCTCCACTGGCACTCGCTCTAGTATCGATCGTTTGATTACCGTAATCGCATTCTTCCCTTCAGGACACTCGCTCCACCGGCCCCGCTTCCTTCTCCGAGTCCGATGCCTCCGTGCACGACATTCGCCGCACAATGGGCACTCTGGAGAAGAAGATCTCCGCCCTGGAGAGACAGATATCGAAGTGAACATTACTGTAGTCATAAATAGAAACGGTTACTGTAATCGGTTATGGTTACTGTGGTCCAGGGGCGCAAGTGTTCGGTGACAGGCTGCACTCCATACCGTTATTAGAAAAAAATCATGACAACGTGTGACTATCTCTGATATGGAAGTTCTCCAATACATTTATGGGATTTTTAGCTATTTTTTTCTGGAATACTGACTCTGAATACCTCAGCGTAGTACTGCAGGCAATTTTATGTTCGACGAGTGACGATAATTTCCCTGATTTTGAAATATTCTGAAGTCACCACAATACTATAGCTTTAGACTTAAATAGTAGCAGCGGTATCTTGATAGCAGATTTGATCTCTTACAGTGCCTGTATCAAGTAGTGCAGTAGAACGTAAAACCGAGTATAACAGATCGTTCAAGCTACGTAGCTACAGTAACCTCGCTTCAGGCTGGATGCCGAGTGCCGTACTGCAATCCGTGCAGGAGAGAAGACCAAGGCAGCGGGAATACTAAGGAAGAAGAAGGTACGGTAGCACTCGGGTATTGATTGATACCGTAATCCCGTCTGAATTCAGTTATCGATTAGTTATCGTAATCCACAATGATTATTGTCCCTGATTCAGGCAGCGGAGAAGGAGCTACAGGAGAAGGATGGTCAGATCCAGCGGCTACTCACGATGCTGCACCAGATTGGCTCCAGCAAGGTTGTTTGGCTGCGCAGCTCGACTGCGTATCATTTGTTGCTTGACTGAGTATCATTCTTTGCAGCACAATAAGGACGTCATCGATGCGTACAAGGCAGGCTCGACCGCATTCAAGAGCACGCTGGCCAGGCACGGACTGAGTCCCGATAAGGTCTGTTTGGCTGCGTAGATTGGACTGAGTATCATTTTGGAAGCCTAAAATATAAGTATCATCGCTGCGGTGAGCTGAGCTTCTTGGTTCAAACTGATAATGAGCACATCACTGAGTAACATTTGCTGATTAAATTTTGGCTGCGTAGACGAATCGTAAGCTTGACTGAGTATCATCTCCGCACTTGCAGATTGACGAAACGATGGACGAAGTGATGAATGCGACGGAGGAGTTCCGAGACATCGAGGAGGCACTCGCACAGCCCATTGCGGGCATCCACGACGCCACGAGGGACGCCGAGTTGGAGGGTGAGTATCTTACTTTTCTTTCTAACAAACCTAGACAATTTTATTGAAAAATTAAATTTCAAAGTATCCTGACTTTCGGAAACTGAAGTTCTTCAAGCACGATGATGTAAAAATTGTGTAATACGAAAAGACAAACATAGCCCTTGCAATCTACGCGGAAATGACGCATCGAATTAATGTTTTATCTGTTGCACAAAACTCATTAGTTCGTTTGGCGATTATTAACTTGTGGTGAGCAACAACTAACTGCGTTACAGAACTGTAATGCGATACATACATTAGATGCTATTTTCTAGAGCTGGCCAAATGGCTCATGAATGAGCCAGCTCAGTGAACTGGTTCCTTATTTTGCATATAAAATGAGTGAGCCACGAGCCATCAAACCCATCATGGCTCAGAGCCACAATGAAAATGAGTAGGGTGTCGCTTTCGGGTCCGCCCGGCGCGGTGAGCCGCGAAATGAGTCATTTGGCCAGCTCTTCTATTTTCCTCTATTGCACCAAATATGTCGTAGTCAAATCAAACTGTTTATCTTTATCCACAATGGGATATGTGTATATAATGCCCTAAATGTCCACCTCATGAACCCGATCTGATGATTGTAGAAATGGGCGAAAGACAATTGTGCGCCATGTACATGTACTGCCATGCTCTAGCAATAGAGGGCTATTCTAGCAATCGATGCATCTATTGCCGCATTCTAGCGCAGTTTTTTTACGCTACAATTAATTATTAATCAGTAGATAAATATAGCAAACTTGTGAAATTCGTGCAGCAGATAATACATTAATTCGGTGCATCATTTCCACGATGGTTTGCGAGATCGTGAAATGAAAAATTCGCCATGAAAAAATAATGATTTCTGACGATTTCACGGCTTACAAATCTATGATTTGTAATTCATGAACCTGGTTTGCAGGTGAACTGGAGGAGCTTCTTTCTGCTGAGAAGAAGGAGAAGGAGAGGGAGAAGACGGTCAGTGGATCTCCACTCAAACTGCCAGAGGTTCCAGGAGGTGAGAATCAGGTAGCGATTGCGAGAGGCATGACTATCACTTGTCCAGGGGTGGTCCATCCCATTAACACACGTGTCTCAATTGGGGAATATGGGATCCAAATCATATCGTTCGGGTGCTTTTGGTAGTTGTCAGTAGCATATATGGCGCTACATTTTGAACAGCAGACACGACATATTCTTCCTGTTGGCACTACTGTATCCTAATCAGCTACGGAACACTTACAATTTAGTTTTGTTAGGGACTGACATTTAGAATCGCGGAATCTTTTTATATCGTAAGCAGGAAGGTTTGTGCCACAGTTCCTAGCTATGATCTCGTTGTCTGGACTATATATGTTATCAATCTGCTATGCGTGGTCAATAGGATTTTGAACAGTAAACACAGTAGACAGGAATTTCCTTCTCGTTAGTACTATTTACTTTTAATATTCATATTGGATGGAGTTTTTAAGTTTCAGTTGTGTAATATAACGTGTTTATGAGCATTCTTAGTGCTAAATACCACGTTGCGAATTCAGATGATTTTCCGGAAAAAAATGTTCTTCTTAGTCGAGTGGTAACATAGTAAGTAGCCTTCTTGATGGACCGGGTGCACGGGTTCGACTCCTCTCATGATCAACGAATCTTTTGCCAGGCGCACTCGGCCTTCCTGCATCCGCTGCCGAGATCGACTACACCCAACTCGAGAAGCGACTTAAGAGACTCCAACAGCTGTGACCTGGCATCTGACCTCATTGCACTCTCCATTGTGAGTCATACTGTAGCCTCGATATCTCATCTGGTTGAAAAATACTATCTTAGCGACCGGTCCCAATTTCAGTCTTTTTGGTGTAGTTTACAGGTTTTCCACGTTTTTATATTTAGTTTTATACCACACTTGAGTAACCAAATACTGTGTACAACATAACACGTCTCTCAAACAACGAATATTCCAAAAGTTGTGAGTCCAGTTTGGCTGTCTCACAAAATTTATCTGTGGCATTTAGTTTTTCACTAAAGTAAAGAGTTTTTCATACAAAATACGTTGTGAGTGTTTGACCCGTTAACGGATAAAGAATTGCATATGGTAACAAATAGCTATGTGAAATCGATTATATATTTGAGTAGGGAACACAAACATTTCGATATCATTCCCATATTTTTGAGTTACTGGCTTTACCGAAATGGGAGCTCGGGGATTGATTACGAAATTCTTGGGCTACCGTACTTTTAATATGGATTGAGTTGGCACACACAAATATGAGCAGGCAGGGAGAGAGGCACCGCAAAACGAGTTGACTGTCATGAAAGAAGTAGCACCAGCGAATCTGAAGGACAATTAGAAGCACGTGACGCGTGAGAGACGCGTTGCGGTTAGTGCCGAAGCGATGGGGCAGTTTACAATCGAATTCAAGCAATTTGATTAATTTAGTGTTAGAAGGCATGAAGAAAGGCAAATTGCTTGAATTTATTGTGTGACCGCAACGGTTCGGAGTCGTGCGTTGCGGTCATCGGTGCAAAGCTGGGATGTAAAATTACCATGCAAAGAGGTGCGGTGCGGAGTGCGCGAGCACTATGATACAGATAATGAGGAAGGTGGAGAATGAGATGAAGCATATCCGATCGATAACCATGGCAGCAAACATCCAATCTGCGCGCACCGCATGTATGAACTCCTGCAACGATCGGCATCTTACTGTAGATCCATGGCCGTGAAGCATTGCGATTCGGAATTACCTCTTTTCGAATCTTGTTGGAGATGACTCGTAGCTCGTGCATCATAACACCGAATTGGTACTCGTCCATGAGAGAGGATCGGCCACCAATCTAAAGATGAATATGGTTTATTGACTGATTTGCATTTTGCGTCAAAATGGATGAGTAACGCGTGCCTAGGGTATTATTCATGTAAACGGAACTGATATAGCTGGTACACATGGCGATTTTTGGACCTCCTACGAGGTTTGCGCTGCTTAGCGCGTAGTGTCGTATTTCAA
>JACMIF010001032.1:0-28040 GCA_014805445.1 Diplogasteroides magnus
GGGGTGAAAATGGCGGCAATCGGAGCATTTTGAAATTTTTGGGTGGGTTACTGTAGGATTACGGTAGGTTACTGTAGGATACGGTAGAAATGGATACAATTTTTGAATTCCTCGTGGCCGATTTAGGGTATGGGGTGAAAATGGCGGCGATCGGAGCATTTTGAATTTTTTGGGTTACTGTAGGATTACGGTAGTTTGGGTTACGGTAGAATTTGTCTCGCCGAATACTATCCATTGGTCTTTGGTTCCAGGCCCTACGACCATTTTTAAGATTCGCCGGCGAAGGTTCGCCGGCGAAGGTTCGCCAATGGCGAAGCTTCTTGCATACGGCCACAGGTTCATGGTCCAAAAAGTGAGAAAAATTATTTCATGGAATTAAAAGATTGGATATCGCCATCGTAGGCCTCCACCGTGTAGAGTAAGAAAAGCAAGCACATTTGAGAATTGCTTCAAATTTCAAGGCAGCATAAGGTTGTAACTAAAAAGTTACCTCAATTTCGGGCCGTAACTAAAACGTTACCTCAATTTCCCAAAAAACGGTCATATACCTCGAGAAGTAAAATTATCAGAAAACAATTTGCTGCAAAATGAGTGCTTCGCCAGCCCTCTAGAACGAGTTTGAAGCGAGTTATGAGCGCTCCTACATCATGACGAAATTCGTCTGTAAAACGATTGCGAAATTTTTTCAGACCGAATCAGTACACGACGTTCATTGGGGTTCCCATACCTACTTCCAGGAAAAAAATCAGAATTTAATTCGAAACTTTACCACCCGGTTCCGCCCTACCTTGAGGTGAAAAAATATCGTCTCTTAATTAGACAGAATTATAGTTGTAGTAGATTGGTATTTAAAAAGTAGATTGGTGCAAAAAAAGTAGATTGGTGCATAAAAAAACAGATTGGTGCATTAAAAAGTTTATAAGTGGCTAATGCAGACGATCTGTTATCGGGCGCACAGGTTGGAGTTTATAGATTTTCAATTTTGTGAGTGACGAATACCCGTTGAGCGGATTATAATTTGAATCCTTGGTGTTGAAACGTCAAAATGTCTTACATTGTGCATTTTATACATTATCTGCTTCGTTGGGCAACATTCAACAAATGAATCGCTGTAAGGGCGCAGAACGAATGCTTGGAAGAAAAATATGATTGACTCGTGCAGTAACAGCAAGCACTCAATATTTATAATCAGGACGTGATTGCATGTACTTTTGCAGTTGAGGATAGGAATGCACCTGGAACTCAACAATAAACTACCGAATATCTTCCACCATCACCTTTTCCATGTGATTCTTGACCTCGGGAAATTCTTCAAAGATTTCGTTATGTTCCGGATCGAGTGTTTGTAGAAGTTTCATATTTGTGGCAACGAGAAGATCAGCGAAAGTGATGGAATCGCCCACGAACCAACCGGATGAACTCTATTGCCGAGATGTTTCATTAGACACGGCTGTAATCCTATTACCTTCTTCAGTAGTTTCTCGAAAATAGAAAAATCTTTTGCTCGAACAGGCTTGTAAGCTTCGTATAGTGCTTCCTTGTCGCCGGTGGAGTATCCGCAGTTGACCATGTGCCATGGGCAATAGTCAGAAGTGAGGTCTGAGTTCTGCAGAGCAACTGCATTCACCCATGCTTTCTCTGTCGGGGAGGATCCGCCGAATCCTGAGATTAATTGGCTCCTCTACTAACAATACGTAGTGAACTCATACCGTATTGGTCAGCGAGATATCGAAGTATGGCAATTGTCTGTGGTATCTTCTCTCCGTCCACTTCAAGTACAGGAAGGGCCAGGATAATCTGTAGAGAATTCAATTACACATATAAAATCACTTTCTCACCGGGGCGTTTCTCCTGCCATTCATCCATTGTCACTGTGACTTCATCGTAAGAAACATCAGCAAGAGCAAAGAAAATTCGGACTGCTTCTACCCTTCCATATAGAGGAAAGTAATGCAACTTGTATTCAGACATTCTTCAAAATCTTTTCACTGAATGAATAGAAGTGAATGAAGTGCAACGAGAAAATAAGATTGGGACCAATGATCATTGGAATAAATGGCAACGCATGGGTAAACATCGACCAAGAGTGGGAAATGAGAGAAAAGAGGAGTGTTTGCAGTTGACAGCCAAAGGGTTCGTTTATATACAGAGAGGCCAAGAGTTCACTAGTGGCTGGTGCAGACGATATGTAATTGCGCGCGCTGGAGTTTATGTTGGAGTTTAGTCTTTCAAAATTGACGGAGAGGAATACAAGCAGAAAAGATTCTATAGTTATAAAATCTTTTGAATGAATAATATCGACCGAAATCAAAATATACTTGTGGATTCTGCGATGCCACCCTCATTGCGAAGACAAGACCGGAGCTGGAAAGGATGATCGGGAAGCTAAAGGATGCGTATGGATCAGTCGGATTGGAAGTTAACCACGAGAAGACCGTCCTACTCACTTCGTGTACCACAACTCGACAGCCTAGTCAATGGGCAAGCAAGATACCTTATGGATGGATCGGTAACAGGAGACAGCAACGACCACGGACTAGATGGAGGGAGGATGTTGGAAGGATATGCGGACAAGGATGGTGGAGTCTAGTAGGAGAAGAATGGAAGGACGCCCTCGCTCAGCACATTACTAACATGTGACCCCTGACGATAAACTTATAAAACTCTGCATATCATCTTCTATTTGATTTCATTGAGCAAATTTCAATAAGGACATGTATGAGAAAACAATTGTGAGGGATCGACTCTGAATTTGCGCATGTGTGTAAAGTTTTTAGAACTGATACTTAGGACGTGATTCGATGTACTTCTGCAATTTGGGATGTGCATGAACCTGGAAATATTGGGAATGAAACAAAATTATCCTTTTCAAGCCACCTTGTCCATGTGAACTTTTAGTTCTGGGAATCCATCGAATAGGGCATCTCTGTTGGGATCGAGGTCCTGTAGCAGCTTCACATTGGTAGCCAACATCAGGTCAGCGAATGGTATCGAGTCCCCTACGAACCAGCCTGAGGAACTCTGCAAGTATTGCATTATGCATGATTGAGCGAGACGAGAAAACATTTCTAAGCAGCTTTTGGAAGATGTAAAAGTGTTTGGTCCTTGCCGGTTTGTATATTGATTCATATAAAACATCCTGAATGATGATGAAAAACATTTACCAAGGTTCAATATCAAACTTTGTCACCAGGAGCATATCCGATGTTCACAATGTGCCATGGCATGTAATCAGCGAAAAAGTCTGCAGACTGCAGTGCAATCGCATTCACCCAGGCCTTTTCCATAGGAGTCGATCCTCCGAAACCTACGAAAGTGATCATGTCAGTTGAGCAACAACGAGGACTGTAACCGTGTTCGTCGGCAAGGTATCTCAAGATGGCAATGGTCTGGGGAATATTCTCCCCATCAACTTCCAATACCGGCATCGCATTGAAAGGCATATCTGTGAAGCGCAAGGTTACGAACAAAAACAAAAAAAGAAAGGCCTTTCATTCACCTTCCTTCTTTTCTTCCCATCACTCTTTTGCATCGTACACAACATCTTCATAAGGAACGTCCGCCAATGCAAATAACATGCGAATTGGCTCTGCCCTGCTGCGAATGGCAAAGTAGAAGAGCTTGTAATTCGGCATCGTCTGAGGAGACAGTTTATGAGTTAACGACAGAAGCGCCCTGGACATTTGCGCCATTATGTGGAAATGTACGGAAGTGCCGTGAGAATGGAGTGAAAGTTGGTGTATCTGTACAATTCAAAATTATGGCGATCCTGCACTTCACTACTGTATACATATAGAAAACATGCACAAAATATGAAACATGCACGAAAAAAACTGAGGAAAAGTAGGTATGAGGACACTTGCGTACATTTCATTGTATAACATTTTTTCCTAATGCATATTTTTACTAACGTCAAAATGAGAAATATTCGCCTCGTTGCGACGATCCTTTTTCACTGTTGTACCATTTTATAACTCTTCAATGAAAACAGTTATAGCGCATTGTGCGCAAGTGTCCTGTGCGCAAGTGTCGTGATCCCGATAAGTTGCATGGAATCGAGAAATTCCTTAAACTATTCTTACTGAGTGTGCAAAAGTGAACTAAGAAGACGAAATTACGAAATGGCAAGGCGTCAGTAAACAACAACAACCACGAGTGGAGAGGAGAGAGGAGAGAATTTTGTTGTTGCGACAGACAGGGAAAGAGTCAGTTGATATACAGAGAGAGAGAGTTCACTAGTGGTTGTCACTATACAGAACAGTGATCTCTTTTCTATAGTACTGTCACCCCTGACCTCTCCATAAAAGCTCACAGAACGGGGCATTAGGGTCGTCCCCCAGGATAGGGCTCCTACTAATAAAGTATGCTACCCGTCATCTAAGTGAAGCCATAAGCCATGGCGAAGGCTTGATTGGTGAAGTGGCCAATGCAGACGATCTGCAATCAGGCGCGATGAAGTTTATGTTGGAGTTTATAGTCTTTCAAAATTGAGGGAGAGGAATAGAAGTAGAACAGATTTGATAGTTCTAAAATATTTTGAATATTGACTCAACGTCAAAATATCCTTGTGGATTCTGCATATCATTATTTATTTGATTCATTGAGCAAAATACAATAGGATCATTTATGGAGAGAATAGCTACGAGAGTTCGACTCAGTTCATTCCAAATTTGGAAATCGCAAGTATGTGTACAAACTTGTTAGAATGGATACTTAGGACGGGATTCTATGTACTTCTGCAGCCTGGGATGTGCGTGAACCTGCAAATACTGCGAAATATAACATGAAAATATGCTTTTCGACCACCTTTTCCATGTGAACCTTTAGTTCTGGGAACCCATCGAACAGGAATTCTCTGTTGGGGTCGAGGTCTTGTAGCATCCTCACATTCGTAGCCAACATCAGATCGGCGAATGTGATAGAATCACCAACTAACCAACCAAGGGAACTCTGCAACTATTGTATTCTACGGAATTGAACGAAGAGTCAACATTTTTGAGCAGCTTTTGGAATATGGCAAAGTGCTTGGTCCTTGCCGGCTTGTATACTGATTCATACAGAGCATCCTGAACGGTGATTAAATAACATTTACCAAGCTTCCATATCCAACCTTGTCACCAGGAGCATATCCGGTGTTCACAATGTGCCATGGCCTGTAGTCAGTGTAAAAGTCCGATGTTTGCAGTTCAATAGCATTTACCCAAGCCTTATCGAAAGGAGTCGATCCTCCGAAGCCTGCGAAAGGTGCTAATGTCAGTTGAACGACAATGAACTCTGTGTACCGTTTTGGTCGGCAAGAAATCTCAATATCGCAATGGTCTGGGGAATCTTATCTCCATCAACTTCTAACACAGGCATTGCGTTGAATGGCATATCTGCAAGGTGTGAGGCTAGGAACAATGAAAGGCCCTTCATTAACCTGACTTCTTTTCTACCCACTCATTATCATCGTACACTATATCCTCAATAGGAACATCCGCCAATGCAAACATCATGCGAATTGGCTCTGCTCTGATGCGAAAGGGGAAGTAGAACAGTTTGTAAATCGGCATCGTCTGAAGAAACAGTATACAAGCACCTTTATGAAACAAAAACACTTGGCAAAGAGAAATGCCTGGGATATTTAGAGAGGTGAGGTAATGGTGTGCCAACACCACTGATCCGTCCATTTGCGCTGTTGATGTATGTACATTTGCGGACAGAAAAGAGAACACTTTTCAGTTGTTGACTGTACATTGATTGCTCATTTTATTGCACATTGTTGTTTATAATCAGAATATTTTCGCTGAAGAAATGACCGCGATTGATTCCAATACGCGAATCAAGTGTGATCTGGTCTAGACCTGTAAAGTTTTTGAAATGTTGCAGTGGAAAACATCTCCCTTCAAAATTTCAAAACGGCGAAAATTTCGAATACAAACAACAAGGATAACGGTCCCACTGTGTCTCATTTCATCGTATCCGTGATGAAACATGTGACAAAAATTCCGAAACAATATCCCCCAATTACAGTTGAATCAAATATACAAATCAGGTGTCCTTGGATAACAATAACAAGAAGCATGACCCACTCTGTTGTTATGCTGTTCATTTCGCTCTCTTCCATTGCGGTATCAATCGAAATGCCAAGATGACTGCGACAATCAATCGGGCACCAGGAGAGAGGAGAGAGAACATGTGAATAAGGGAGGAACAGATGGGTAAAGAGAGAGAGAGGAAGAGAAAGGACCGCTGACCGATTCCTTCCTCTCTGACCCAAACAACTACTCTTCCTCCTCTTTTAACAAGTTCTTCCTCTTCTAGCCTCAGTCGTGTGATCTACCGTACCCAGTACCTTTGGGGCTTCACCAAACGCGGTAGAATAATCTGTGAAACGTGGGAGTGGTGTCATTCGACTTCTCATGTCAGTCCCTAGCTAACTATGCTTTCACCCTATACTCGAAAAAGTTCGTGCTACAGCTCCTTTAACGAGCATCCGATTCATGTGTTCAGAGCACGTGTTTTCTGGATGACTTGGGAAAAGAATGAATTCGAACTCTTCAACCTCGTTGCTCATTCAATCAACTGTCGGACGGGCGAGAAGAAGGACGTCAAAAGTAGATTTAAAACGGCGGTGAGCTAATGCATTGCGTATCTGCATATTGGCAATTGTGTTGACTTGCAGCAGAAGCCATCGGATTCGATGAGATGGGCATCAAAATTCGGATTTCTACATTCAATCATCGATGGTATGCTCATCCAAGTGCACTATGATACGTTGCAGATTATGAAGTACAACACCGAGTGAGTTTTCTTTGTTCAATTAGTGAACGCTATATTAAATTTTGTATGGTGTGGAGGATAGACTAGACAGTAGAGTATCACAACTCATTTAGAAGTATATTGTTCGGGTCAGATAGAGAGTTTATTGTAGTCACAGTAAGATCGCGTTTACGCACAACCGCAACAGTTTAGCTTTTTTGCTATTATACCTAATATTTGAACTATTTTCAGTCTTCGCGAGAACAGCAATAACTTCTTAATGGCTATAGACGATGACGGATATGCATATGTGTCTCGTGTGACACCAAGACGAGGAAGAGACGTTACTTCCATCTTTATGGGGAGCATTGACGACTGCATGAAGGATGACAGACCAAATGAAGAGATCACTCGAGTTTGTTCCCGTTATTATTTCATCTTTTCCATATTCGTTCTTCAGGCGGACATTGTACCAAGAGTTGCTCCAGTTACAAAGAAAGAGAGACCACGCCAGACTACATCAAACATCAGCTTCAGCGAGTAAGTCAACGGAAGGAACAAGTCGCAAATTGATCATTCTTGTAATAGAGTGGATGAAGCAATGGGACGCATTGATCAATACCAGAAGAATACTGAAGAGATCACGCGGGTCTGTTCTCGCAATCATTTTAACATTTCACTGTTCGTTCTTCAGGCAGATAATGTACCAACTGTTGCTTCATTTTTGCTTCCGAAGAACGAGAAAACGGCTTACAATCCGACTACGTCGAACAGCAATCCCAGCCAGAACGGCAACGGAAAGAAGCAATCTCCCATTGATCAAGCTTTTAATAGAATGGAAATATCATCCAAGGGAGAGAGGAGGAAGAATGGACAGCTTGAGCTTGTATTCAACATCTACAAGTCATTCGTGGGTTGCGTCATTCTCTGTCTGAAATGGCTTCTCTCCATTAAGGACGATGCTCCCACTGTCCTCAAGCTGAAGACGTTGTCAAGTACCAGAATCGGAGACATCGTCATTCGGTTTGTGTTGTAATTCATCTTGCTCCTTCTGGACTACCGTATACCATATAACTGACTTTTAGCTATTGTACTTTTTTCTTTTGCCTGAGTCTCTATTTTGCAGTTCCGAAGAGATTGTGCAGCCGCCGATTTCTCGTGTCCGTCTTGTGTACCAATCTGAGTTCATTCCCAGTTTCCGCACTCCAGGACAACTGAACATGAGACATGGCGATTCCGTTCTCGTCTACTTTGAGGTATGCATTAAAGTGAGGTAATAAAGTGCATTTTCATTCGTCTAATTCACGCAATGATGTTGTCAATCGGCCGTGGAGAAAGCAGCTCCGAGTCGATTAGACGAATGAGAAATGATCTTTACTACCAATTTAGAAACGCTAGTATGCACACTGCAATGACACTATTCAAAATATGCAGAAGCGAGAGATCAAAACCGATGACGCTCTGAACAGATCTACTCCGATGATTCCCAAGGAGATTCAGAAGATCGTGGAGAAGCCTGCACATGTTTCGGTTAGTTGCACTCAACATGTTTTTTTCATGCAATGCTTTTATCAGGTTGCACTTCCTAAATCTAAAACTACCCAAGATCAGATCTTCGGAGAGCTTCAGTGGTTGAAGAAATACATTCAGGAGGTATGAAGGTCTACACTAATCATAATACGTATGAGATCCTTCAGAAAGAGACTGTAGTCACCGATCCAGCAGATCAACTTGCTACTATTGAAGCAAAGCACCGTAGACTGCTTGTGTTGGTCAGTTATTCTCATCTACCTCCATGATTCAATTCTTTCATTTGAGCTCGGTCAGATGCAGCTTTCACAGTAATGTTTGATGTAGCCTGTAGCCATAGATTAATGCCTCATTACCTCCAAACTATGAAAGGAAGGGAAATGCTTCCACATATGATTCTCCCATGACATCTCCATGGACTTGCACTTTCCGGTATTCTTTTCAACACAGCTTTATCCTGCCAATCACATGCGTTACGAAGTATATTCCTTATTGTAAAACGGTTACTGTAACTGGTTTGTCAACCTCAATGATTTCATCTCGCTCACTGATCATTCAATCCTGGTTTACTTCGCGTGTATCGAGTAATGCTGCATATCAGCTTAGCTATCCTAGCTAGCTACTGACACATTTAGATTACAGTGTTTCTTCGTGTTGTACGTTGTGCAGCAATGTATGTATTATTATAAATAATCACTACAATATAGCGAAATTTTGTGTGCGTTCCCACTTTATACGAATACTTGCAATCAACACAGTCCACATGTCTTGGCACAGTATCTTCTCTTTTCATCTGCAGTGTAGAACGTACTCTCGCAGAATCCTTTCTGGCACTATGCAGCACAGCTGAAAGAGTCCATTGATTGGGTGAAAGGAGGTGAACGGAGATACTTGGGACTAATGTCCACACAGGATACGGGATGACGAGTCGTAGTGGCTGCTGGAGTAGTGGCTGATGAGGCTAAAGGAGGAGGTCATCAGGTAGGGTGTTGTTATCAATGACTTATTACAATTGCCATTCGTCTAATCTCCGCGGAGCGGTTGTCTGTGATAGACAACCGCTCCGCGGTAAATTAATCGAATGACAATTGCACTGAAGCCCGCGACATCCTGGAATGGAGGAACAAGTGTGAGAAGAACTCACATGAACAAGCTGCACAAGTGACTGGACACTCCTTGGATACACTTGGATCACTGCACAGAGGCTGAATGGGAGTCATTTAACTAGAAGCAGGGAAGGGACTACCTTGAGGGCCTTGCAGTTATCCTCGTCAGTGTCCACACAGGGAACTTTCGGTTCGAGACACCATCCACATGTTCCCTGAGGGTGGAATGAATTATGTTTGTTAATTTGGCTACGTTATGAGTTCTGCTTCAATGCTACTATATAATTGCAGATATACCCTCTGTGAAACATTACTCATACAATAGTCAAACTGCCAACAATAGAATGGATAGGGTGGGGGAGGAAATTCACCTTGCAGTATGCATAGTACACAGCAGGCATGGAATTGCACATTTTGGCTACGTCATCTCCATGTTTTGGACAGGCAAAGGCGGAATTGTCGGCTAAATGAGGGGGACTTTTCATAGGTATAAGGAGAGTCGATACGGGGATTGTCATTGCAATTGTTCTCTGAGTAACTGCAACAATCTTCACAACTCGAAGGACACAAAGAGAGCACTGGACCAATACACAGAGCTTGCAGGGCTGCATCGTTGGCTGGAGTACCAATCGCATTGGGACACAACTTCTAAAGGGGACCGTAGATGAGAGTTGATGGGATACGGTAGGGGTTTAAAAACGTTAAATTTGTCGTCGTTGTTCTCCGCGGCGCGGTTGTCTATGCGGTAATGAGATAACCGCGCGGTGGAGAAGAATGATGAAAAATTTACCGTTTTTGAACCCCTAGTATAAGACTCACATCTTGACGACAGGCATTGGTTCCATCAGCTGGTGCCATCACGGGAGGATTCACATTCTTGCACTGTTTAGTGGCAGCGAATGTGTATGTAGAGAGAAGAGCAAGAATGACAAATTGAGTGATCATGATGACTGAACGTCTAATACTCATCTCCCTTATGAATGCCCTCTTATCACTCCATGCCATGTCTCCGTCTACGCCCTTTTGATCCCTTCATCGCCTCTCAATCCGATTCCTTCTTTGTTCCCTCAATATTCTCAACGGACTGCATTGTTTTCGATAAGAACACTGATGCAAAGCGGAACTGTGTGCGCAGAAAAGGACTTCAATTTCTTCCAGACAACTATTCCAGACGAAGACGCTTTCCCCTCTACACTCTTGTTTTGATGTGCCAAGCCTTTGGTGGAGTTTCTCACTCCTGTCAGATAGTATCTCATACAAATCAACTTACTCCGTTGCTAAGAAAACAACAAAAAACAGTGAAACATCACGAACAGGACTGAATCAGCTTTTGACCTCAACAATTACAATATAGTACTTGTACATTCTTACAGTCACAACACGCTCCTTATGCTTGAAGGTGAACAATGTCTCCACATCGTGATGTACGTTTTCCACGTGTCGCTCCTCTTCTCCCACAAAACAATCCATTTGATTAAGCATTTCTCGTCCCTCTGGCCAAGGAACACCGCGAAACGTAACATCGACCGATTTGTAGCTGGAGTGAAGAAACCGCTGAAAATTCAATGTCTTCTCTAATCTTGTTTACTCTAATGTTTGATTAAATTTTTCATACCTGCATTGTACTTTTCAGGCATTCGCAGGAGCTTGCCGGACCTCCCACGTATTTAATGCGCACTTCGTTAAGGTCATCTCTTCCCAGAACGGTCTCCAACTGTTCTACAGTTGGGGATAGAGAAAAGTAGCCATCACTGAAGATTTTCAGCTTGCCGGCACCTGCCTCTGTAAGAAACTATTGATTCTTGTACCTATACAAGAGCAAGACCCACCCTCCAGTATCCTCCCAGGCATACATTTCTCTCTCGTCTCTCTCGCCTTCTTCTCTCTTCCCCTAGTATAAAAGTGATGGAGATTGTTAGATAAATTGCGTCCGATCAGAAAATGGTGAATCTGGTCGTTCGCAGAAAATTAATCTTGAATGGTTCTCAATAACTCTCTTCGTCGCATTAGTTCATTAGTTGCTCATTTGATCGTCGCTAGTGTGTCTTACTACAATTTAAAAGTTTCAATCGAACGACGAAAATGCTTGCACAGTTGCTTCAAGAACCTGCGAAGAAGCGATCGTCGATCAGCGGATAGTGTTCGTTCGCAAAAATTGTTAATGATCTTCGTGGTGAAAAAATGGACCTATATCGTTCGAGCAAATGACCAACTTCGGCGCACTCCTTATAAGTTCCTCAAAGTCTTTGAAAAATGGAGATTTGAGCGAGCTCTCATAGGTTAGATCGAGCCTTCCTATGCCGGCCGACCTGAAATTAAAGTTATTATGGTTTCTTGGGGGGGGATCTTGCCTATGCAGAAGTCTCTCCAAGCAATGTTCGAGAGTTCGATTGAGAAAATCCCCAATTTCTTGTTCCCGAAGGGGATAAATCAACCAATATCTTTCATTACCTGCTATAGAGCCTTCAGCAATTAGCACTGATCAGGTTGCAATAATACTGGCGAACAAGCTGCATCGTATTCAAATCTCCGGTTCTCAGAAACGAGAATATGTGAAGAAGCAATTCGTCCGGGAGATTATCCATCGCTCTCAATCAACAGTTCATAGTTTTAAACTTTGCAATGATTGCGTAATTAACGGACTATTGAGTTTGGATAATGGGTAGAGTGGGGCGACCGTACATTAGTGTTCCAATTTTAGACAGAGAGAGGAGGAGGAGGAAAGTGAAATAGACAAAACAGAGAGAAGAGACTGCTGGATGACGAGTGTGGAGAGGGATGAGTGGAGTGATTCATTCTATGGGTATGCAGCTTAGGACAAGGAAAGCCCGAGAGAATGACATGCAAATGACATTGGCAACACTTCATGAAGAATCATATATGTATTTGAATGATAAAAATATAAATTATTCGCCATTACTCAGTTCAACTTTGGTCAACTGAAACATTGACGCGTTGCGGTCGCGAGTAGCTGTCAGTTCAGTGGAGCAACCTTATAGAGCTGACTAGACGTAACTTTCATTCAACTTCCAACTGAACAACGAATTTGCGCTGACCGGTGCTATTGGTGTGAGAGAATTTTATTACTAACTATAAACATTGAAGTCGGCTCAAGAGGTTGGGGCTTATCACTCACTGCATTTGTCAGCAACTTCGAAAGTGCTCAATTTCGATTGCTTCGCATTGATGCCTACTTACTTATTCGCCTTTCCAATTTTTGTCACAATGTGTTGTCCTTCCTTTTTTCAAAGTGTGTGAAAATGTGTGCAGAGTGTGTGTTTGTGGATTGAAAGTGTGGTCAGAAAGTCTCCCACACCAACATCACACTATAGGTTACAGGAAAAGTTGCGCGATTTCCCTTCTGAAGCCTTCAAATGGAAACAAGCAACTAACCGCTTTCCCATGCACTTTAGCGAAAAATTGTGAACAGAAGAATTCTTTGACTTATCGAGAGCTACTACACTGCTGTTGAGAGAGAACGGAGATTGAAATGTTTTCCTGGGACACTTTGCGTACTAAAGGAAAGGCTCCTCTCCCCCTCCCTCTCCAGCCCCTTAAATTAGCGGGTCTATCATCTCAGAAAAACATTTCAATCTCCGTTCCCTCTCAATATTTTGATTTTGTGTAAACAGGAATGTTGTAGCTCTCGATATGACGAATATTTCTTATGCTCATAATGTTTCGCCAAAATGCGTGGGAAAGCCTTTACTTGCTTGTTTCTATTTGAAGGATTCAGAAGGGAAATCAAGCAACTTTTCCTGTAACGTAGAATATGCAATAGCAATATCCTACGTTACAGGAAAAGTTTCCTTGTGCATCGCAAATCATCCGAAAAATTGACCGTCCATAACTTTTAAACGAGTTTCAAGGATTTGATTTGACTGGACATGCTTACCCCAACAACTCGTAGATGAACACTTTGCCAGTTAACTCACTTGTTGCGATGGTGATTTCGACTTGAATACGATGCAGCTTGTCCGGCAGCATTACTACAACCTGATCTGGGTTCATGGCGGACTGCTGTATAACAGGTGAATAAGGCTTTTGCGCGAGGAATCGCGGGATTTTCATGGAAAAAGACATTCGAGGAATCATAAAATGCCCATTATTTCCTTGTTTCCCTTGTGCATTTCAGTCGTTCGCTGGAGATGGAGTTGTATGGAGTAGATGAATGCGTCGTTGAAGTCTCGTACAACACATTTTCGTTGACACTGAATTTCGATGCAGTGCAATGTGCAAAGACGGTGATTGGAGTAGGCAGACAATCTTCGCTGTCTCCGGAGGATCTGGAACGAAAGGGAGCGCTTGCAAATGAGGCATTTCTGCATCGCACGCCCGATTATTGTTTAGGCAAAATTGCCGTAAGGCAAGATCTCTCCATGAAACCATGAAAACAACTTCAATTTCAGATCCGCGGGCATAAGAACCCTCGAATTTCATGGCGGTTCACTGCTCTATTTTCCACATTTCAACCACATCGAGGAAGTAATAAGGAGTACGCGGAAGCTGAAACTACGCTCGCAGGCTATAGACATTCCCCTTCCGGACGCGTACAGGTTCACATTATCGAAAGCAGGATTGTCATATACTGTCTGCCTTCTCTCCTATAATTAAAAATGCTCCAGAAACATGTTACGATCAACAAAAAAAACAATTTTACAAGACTTTCATTCGCGGAACTGTTTCAGATCTATATTCTCTCCGAGGAGGTCCTTAGAAATTGACATCAATGGTTACGAGAAACATAAACTGTTTGATGACCGCTTCTTCGCAGGTATATCTTGGATACGTTATCCGTCCGTTCATCACAATAACGTTTTTACAACATCATGAATTCACGACAGCCAATTAATGAATGGGTTCCAATTGTTTTAACTGTTATATTATCATGTTTATCGCACGGTATATCTCAAGGCAATAGACGAAAATTGAAGTTTTCATTTCGTCAGTATAGCGCATAACTCCATGGTGTTCTTGTCTTTCACTCATTAAGAAGATTTACAGTAAATTCTTGCAGTGACTACACGCTCCTTATGCTTGAAGGTGAACACTGTATCCATATCGTATAAGCGGTCTTGCGCTGGTCTCTCCTCTTCTCCCTCAAACCCATCGATTTGTGTCAGCATTTCGCGATTTCGATTTCCCTCTGGCCAAGGAATACCGCGTAACGTAACATCGACCGACTTTTTACTGTAGAGAAGTTGCTGAAAATACAGTGTATCCTCTAATCTTGTTGATTGTAATGCTTGGCCAAACTTTTCCTACCTGAACTGTGCTTCTCAGACATTCGCAGGAGCTTGCGGGACCTTCCACGGATCTAATATGCACATAGCTGAGGTCATCCCTTCCGAGAACGGCCTCCAACTGATTTACAGTTAGGGATAAAGACATGTGGCGGTCAGAGAAGATTTCCAATTTTCTCTATTTCTCTATTGTCACTCTCGCGTTCTTCTCGATTCCCCTACTATAAAAGTGCTGGAGATTGATGATAAGTTGCGGTCGACGAGAAAACGGTGCTTCTGGTCGTTCACATTAGGAATAGTTCTCAATAACTCTATTCTTCTTCTTCAGATTAGTTGCTCATTTTATTGTCATTTTATTGACTACAATTTAAAAATTTCAAATGAACGTCGAAAATACTTGCACGTTTGCTACAAGAACCCGAAGTGGATCACCTGCGAAGAAGCGATCGTCAAGCATCGGATCTTCGTTATTGACAAAAATCGTTATTGATCTTCGTGGTGAAAAAATGAATCTGAAACACTTTCGAATGATAGAGCGCGGGCATACATGTCAAAATCAATTTTTGATTGTTACCTTTTTTTCTGTTTTTTTGTTTGTTTTGTTTCTGCTACATTTGAAAAAATGGGAGAAAATGTATTATTGAATATTCGTAATATTCTTGCTTTCGATAATGTGAACCTGTATGCTTCTTTAACGGGAATGTCTATCATGTCCAGACATAAGACCAGCTTCCGTGCAGTCCTTATAAGTTCCTCGAAGTCTTTGAAAAATGGAGAATTGAGCGAGCTCCCACTAGTTAGATCGAACCTTCTTATGCCAGCAGACCTGAAATTCAAGATATTATGGTTAGGGACCGCAAGCTCCGCCCACTTGGCGATGGCACTTTTTCGCCAAAAGTTGAAACGAGAAGGCAACGCAAAAACGACAAAACATTGAGCTGTCAAGTTTCTGGGGGTCATTACCAGTTACCTATCACGGTTGCATCTTATTAAAATATTGTTTCTCTATTGAGAAGTTTGGTGTAAAAAAGAAGTGGTCATTTCGCGACGTTTCCGCTCCTTTCCTTTCCGCCGCTCGGCGCTCGCTTCCGCCAATATCTCATCTCAGAGAAAAGATATCGACAAACGGAAAACAGGTTGTTGTAACGGAGGCACAGGGCTATCATCTGAGCCTACTCATATCCAGAACAAAAGTCGGTCAGAAACCCTGCGGTCCCTAATTATGGTTTCTTGGGTAGATCATGCCTTTTCCGTAGTCTCTCCAAGCAATGGTTGAGCGTTTGATTTAGGAAGTCCTCATCTGCAAGTGATGCCCTGTCAAGTGGTTCTTCCTCTTCATTTGTCTCTTCATACTGTAATCAGCACGATCATAATGTGGGAAAGGGTATTGAAAATTTTTCGCTGATTATCCCAGTTAATTAAGGAGGCTTGACACATATCAAGTTCATTGCGTATACTTTAATTAGTCTACATCAAAATGCTTTCAAAAATAGCCCAGAATTTTAAATTTCACTATGGAGTTCAAATATAAGACGGCTAAATTTATTTTTTTGATGAAAAATGGACTAACTAATAGTGACTAAACTTTTTATACGACTCATACAAGAAATGGACCCACCGGTACAAAACGTGTGCTCGTCACCACTCCACTTTTTGTACTGGCGGATCCACTTCTTGTACGACTGGCACAGAAAGTGTAGTCACTATTAGTGAGTCAACTTTTCATCGAAAAAATAAATCTAACTGTCTTATATTCTTTCAAAACATGAACGATTTCAGAACCTTCAAAAAGAGAGCAAACATACTCTTCTTCCACTGCAAATCTGCGTTCTTGTGCATTGCACCGCATCGAACTGCAGTTTCAACGAAAATTTGTTGTAGATGACTTCAACACGGTATTCCGTTTCCCCGAGATACAACTTCACTTCTAGCGAACGACTGAAAGGCGCACAGGAAACATGAAAATATTGGACATTTCGCTGTCCTTTTCCATGAAAACGCGGTGCGTCCTTGAGCAAAACCTTATTTACCTGCTGTAGAGCGTTCCGCCGTGAACACCGATGAGGTTGCAATACTGCTGGCGGACACGCTGCATCGTGTTCAAGTCTTCGGCTCCCAGAAACGAGAATATGTGAAGAAGCAATTCGTCCGGGAGAGTATCCATCGCTCTGAATCAACAATTAATTGCATTAAAATTTGAAAGGGGTTTTTTTTTTTTGGACGAATTTCTGTGGTTTAGATAATAGGTAGTGTGGGGCGACCGAACATTAGTGTTACCAATTTCATTTTTTGTGCGTCAATCTCCTGTTTCCAGGTCATCTCATGTTATTAAGAGAATATGTTGGCTAATATGGAATATTTGAAGCACTCGCCCTTGCTGTTCTCTCATGCTGACAAGGAAACACGAGAGAATGACGCGAAAAATGATGTTGGTTGCAGTTCCTGGAGAATCATACATGTATAATATTTGAATGACAAAATCAAAATTTCTACTGGTAACATCCAGTCCATGGCTCGAAATGATATGATGTCAGAAATCGGAAAGGAGCAAAACGATAATTTAAGGATTATTGGTCAATGAATATTGGTTTTCAGAATTGTCCAGCATTCGAAAGATGCTGACAAATAGAGGGAGTATGGAGCGATAAGCCCAACCCTTGAGATAAAGCCACAACGTGGAGTGATAAATGTCTCCCACACCACTGCACGCCATCTTCATTGCCAAGTTCTCCACAACTTTTATATATAACAGGAACCTCTGAACTGAATTCGCGTTATTTATCATATCATTTGGAAAGCTTAGTTTAGTTTTTTTTTAGTTTACATAGTGGTTCTGTGGAGGCATAGAAACTTTCACCAACAGGTATAGCGAAATGTTCCCGCTCGCACTGAAAACCACTTTTATTGTATTCGACGACCACCATTTCGAAATGAAATTATTTGTTGGGAGCGTAGTTGTTGCTGCTCGGTAATTTTATGCGAAAAGCTTTCCTCTAATACTTAGTACTACTTTTGTCAACTGCAACACTGACGCGTTGCGGTCGCGTGCCACTGTCAGTTCAGTGGAGCAACCTTGTAGAGGAGACGAGCCGCCAATGTCGTTCAATTACGAACTGACCATCGGATTTGCGCTGATTACCGGTGCTATTCGTGTGGACGACTAAAAAACACTGTGTCGACTCAAGAGTTTGGGGCTTATCGCTCCATTCTCCCTCCATTTGTCAGAATTTATCGAAAGTGCTCGAATTCGATTGCTTCGCATTGATACTTACCGTGTTCCTGATTCCAATTTCACTCATAATGCGTGTCATATAAGACGGTTAGATGTATTTTTTCGACGAACAGCGGAGTCACTGATAGTGACTCAACTTTTTGCACGCATTGTGCAAGAAGGGGACCGGTACAAAAAGTGTAGTGGTGACGAGTCCACTTTTTGTTCGGGTGTGTCTTCTTCTTATACAAAAGTACAAAAAGTGTAGTCACTATGAGAGAGCCCACTTTTCAACGAAAAAGTAAATATAAGCGTCTTACATGTGAATAACATGATGCTATTATATTATGAACATCTACCAAGTCATTCAAGTACTTATCATTGTCCCGACTCAAGAATACCACGATTGCGAAACCCTTTCCAAACTCTGAATTATTGATTCAGAGCGATGGATACTCTCCCTGACGATATGCTTCTTCACCTCTTCTCGTTTTTGAGAACCGAAGACTTGAACACGATGCAACTTGTCCGGCAGCATTATTTCAACTTGATCGGAGTTCACGGCGGAACGCTCTACAACAGGTAAAGTTATTGCTTGGGGAATAATGCAATGTCATAGGAACAAGAAGGAATCGTAAATGACCGTTATTTCCATGTTTCCCATGTGCATTTCAGTCGCTCGTTGGTTTTGTCGTTGACTCTCGGGCCAACGGAATGCGAAGTTAAAGTCTGCTACAACAAATTTCCGTTGAAACTGCATTTCGATGCAGTGCAATGCACAATGACGGGGATTGGATACGGAAGAAGAGTATGTTTACATTCTCTTCAAAGATTCTGAAATCGTTTACGACAACGAACATAAAATTGCGAATTTCACAAAATGGGCTCCCTTTTTCTCTAATTCCGGACTTTCTTGCCACTTCTGACCAAGAATTGCCTATATCAGACATCTTCTGTAAGGGTGGACCAGCCTTTTGCACAGTTTTTCAACTTTATGTCTCCGAATTGGCTGAAAATCTGGTTCTAGGGTAAATCGACCTCGTAGATCACGAATCTGAGGTCCGTTTGACCTGAAAATATTTCGTTGCCTCAGGGCATGAAAAAAATCCAAAAAATCGTCAAAAATTGGGAAAAAATCAGATATGCACAATTGATGTGGCATTCGAATTCTGGGCCCCAGAACACATAATAATATAAAAACGAGACCTGTAACTTCATTTTGAAGCTCATTTACAGCCCATTGAAATTTTCAAACGGCCGTCGTGTAAAATTTTTACACTAACAACGCTTAATGGACATCATTTTTGAAATCTGCGCATAAGACTACCCTATATATGTGAATTTCAGCCAAATCGGAGGTGACTCTTTTGCTCTACAGTAATGAGATTTTGCTCATTTCCTGGACAGTCGTTTTTTCGCGCGCGCTCGTCTCCCTACCATCCCTCTCCTTACCCTCCCTCTCCCTACCCCTGTCATCGCAAGCATCTCATATTCCGGTGATGCAATGAGTAAAACTTATACTACGGACTGACACCAAGAGCATCATGATTTGGGGCTTGGATCGTTTGTTCTGAACCTGCAAAATAGGCATGTCGTGAGGTGGCGATGAAAACATCACTCATTTAGAATTGTTTAAAACCAGGCTTCACTAAGGCTCATGCATGGCGGTAATGTAACAGCACTTCAATAGTGTACTGTATAGGGCTTATTCCAGCTTCACTGGTATAGGTAGAAAAATTGGGCGATTTTTTGAATGAGTGATGTTTGCATCGCCACCTCACGACATGCCTATTTTGCAGGTTCATAACAAACGATCCAAGCCCCAAATCATGCTGCTCTTGGTGTCAGTCCGTAGTATAAGTTTTACTCATTGCATCACCGGAATATGAGACGCTTGCGATGACAGGGGTAGGGAGAGGGAGGGTAGGGAGAGGGATGGTAGGGAGAGGAGCGCGCGCGAAAAAACGACTATTTCCAGGAAATGAGCAAAATCTCATTACTGTAGAGCAAAACAATCACCTCCGATTTTGCTGAAATTCACATATATAGTCTTATGCGCAGATTCCAAAAATGATGTCCATTTAGCGTTGTTAGTGCAAAAAATTTACACGACGGCCGTTTGAAAATTTCAATGGGCTGTAAATGAGCTTCAAAATGAAGTTACAGGTCTCGTTTTTATATCATTATGTGTTCTAAGGACCAAAATTCGAATGCCACATCAATTGTGCATATATGATTTTTCCCAATTTTTGACGATTTTTCGGATTTTTTCATGCCCTGAGGCAACGAAATATTTTCATGTCAAACGGACCTCAGATTCGTGATCTACGAGGTCGATTTACCCTAGAACCAGATTTTCAGCCAATTCGGAGACATAAAGTTGAAAAACTGTGCACAGGATATGCCCAGGAGGTCCAGTCTTACAGAAGATGTCTCATATAGGGTTCTTCTGAACCATACTTGAACTCTATAGTGAATAGTTCGAATTCGACTCAGCAGGAGCAATGAAGATTATCAATATGTTTTTCTACAACAAGATCGTGCTGATGCATTGCGATTACAGAAGGTGAAGACGAATGAAGAGGAAGGACCACTTGACAGGGCATCACTTGCAGATGCGGACTTCCTCAACCAAACCCTCAACCATTGCTTGGAGAGACTTCTGCATAGGCAAGATCTCCCCAAGAAACCATAAAAGCGACAAGCTCAGGTCGGCGGGAATAGGATTCCTATGGCTGACTGATGACAGCTCGCTCAAATCTCCATTTTTCAACAACTTCGAGGACCTTATAAGGACTGCACGGAAGCTGGACCTGTGGTTGGACAGTATAAACATTCCCGTTGAAGTCGCGTACAGGTTCGCATTATCGAAAACAATAATATGCAAACAATAAGCCTTCACTCACACTTTTTGCTCGAGAAACATGAAATTTTGCACGATTTTCATTCTCGAAAGTGTTTCAGATGCATATTCTCTCCAAGGAGGTCCCTCGCCATTCGCTACGCTGGACAAGGGGGTCAGGAACTGCTTGTCGACCGCTTCTTCGCAGGTGAATCATTATATAATTTTAGATGGATACATTATTTACAACAGTGATTCGCGACAGCCAATTAATGGGTTTATTTGCTATTGCCGACTACGATGGCATCGTTGTCGGCAATATCATGGCGCAAGTTGCCATTTTCACCAGTATGACGCATGGCGCTCTGCTCTGTCACTCATTATAATGACTAACTTTAATATTTTTTGCAGAAGCCGGTGCTGACCAGTTACATCTCTTCTCAGATGAAGTTATTCCATTTTCTCTGACTGTAAATCAGTTGGAGACCGTACTCGGAAGAGATGACCTCAACGATGTCCACATTGGATACGTGGGAGGACCCGCAAGCTCGTGCGAATGCCTAAAAAGCACAGTACAGGTACGAAAAATGTGCCCAAACAATATAATCATCAGGGTCAAATAATAAAATATATTGCATGTATTCAGCGACTACTTCTCTCCAGTTACAAGTCGGTCGATATTAGGTTCTTCGCCATTCCTTGGCCAGAGGGACGTGAAATGCTAACTCAAATCGACTGCTTTGTGGGAGAAGAGGAGAGACTGGAGGAGAAAGATAGTGACTATGATGTGGAGACAGTGTTCACCTTCAAGCATAAGGAGCGTGTAGTCACTGCAGGAAAGTGCACGTACAACGATATTGTCTATGTTCACGTCCAATGCTGATTTCGTTCCTGATGTTGTAGTTATCGTTTATCCTCGGAGTGTTTGTACTGAAAAAAAATAATTTCCACCATAATATTGAAGTGGAATTACGTTTATTTTTAGTGTTTATTTCACTGTTATGGCATAAATGTCCTTCAAGCAACTTTGACTTATTTGTCTCCTATGAGTGTTCTATGCAAGGCAACCGTTGAGGCGATCCAGTTGCAGATCAGAAAGTCTGAGGAAGTGAGAGAGCGAGAGTTCCAGACTAACAGAGATTTCCCCATCATTCCTCATTCATCGTGTGTCAAGTAGAGTTGTTCGAACGAGAACGAGAAACGAGACTCGTTTTGATTTGCATGCGCAGCTGTGCAAAAACGAGATCTCGTTTTTCTCCCTCACATCCATTTGCACTTTTAGAGTCTCGTTTCTCGGTCTGATCATTTTCTTCGCATGAGGAGACCAATCCTGGTAAGCGAATAAAGGAGAATGATCGTCCGATCGCCGAGCGAAAACGATAATTTGAATAAAAACGAGATCTCGTTTTTTCGTCGCTCCTACAAAATTGCAAAACGAGATATCGTTTTCTTCCCTCTCTGCGGAAGAAAATATACGAGATCTCGTTTCTCGTTTTAACAACTCTAGTGTCAAGTCCTCCGCTCCAGATTGTCTTCTTGCGTTCTCTTCGTCTAGATTCTTTACTTGTCATTCTTGGTCCCACACATAATTTTTCCCGCCATTTTAAATTAAAAAATCAACCAAGCCAAGTCATGGTCGGTTGAACGATGCGATGCTGAACCCACTGTCGATATTTGCAGTCCTCACTGGAGCTATACTGACAGACGAATTGAACTTCTACACAAACAACACAAACGGCTTCTTTGCGGGTCCGTATATATAAATTAGAAATCTCTCTTTTGTTTGTCTCTATCTACAAGAAAATGGAGGACGAAAATACTTGCATGTTTGCTAAATAACTCGTTCACCTGTGAAGAAGCGATCTTTCCACGTGATTTTTAAGGACTTCCTTGGAGAGAAGCGATCTTTCCACGTGATTTTTAAGGACTTCCTTGGAGAGAATATTGATCTGAAACACCATCGAGAACATTTAAAAATATTTTTTATTGAAATCATGTGTTTCTCGAAGATAGAAAAATTGTACTTATTCACGTGGTTTAAGTAGCAAATGAAAACGACGATAGTGTATTCGAAGATTTACTCGAATGCGGATAATTCTACCATTAATGGCATGAATACTTTGAACAGTGTTCTGCGCAACTAGGATTGGCCTTATTGCTATCAAAATCATGCTAATTCGAAGCAAGAGACGAGAAGAATGAAATATCGCAAATAAACCAATTACAAAGTGATTAATGATCGGTGGCTCATGTGTAACTGTGAAACGTATACTGACTACTCTTTTGTATGCTCTGACTAGACAGAAAAGTGTGTAGAGATATGAAATTATAAGCGCTGTAAAATTCGACATGTTCAATGGGGTATTTGCATAACAGAAGAGAAGAATTATAAAATACATGTTCTCCTTCACGTTTCTCTCGAGACGCATTATATTCATTTTGAAGGCGATGAAGAATATCAACGAGACTCCTGAGATGCCGACAATGCAAACCTTTGGAATCACCTTAATGCGGTAATTTCAATTTACTAACGCAACGAAAGCGGACATACCATAACAGCGACCTTTTCAGACTCGTTGACAATGGAAATTGTAATGAGAGATCAGGTACGTGGTGTTTGGGAAAGAATGAAATTGGCAGAGCCATTGTCTTCAACTCAACGAACACGTGCCTATTTGATGTTCGCTGATTTCCCTTTCATTCGCAAGTTCACTCTCTTCCATCGTTCCTTTACTGTGTTCTGCACTTTCCCTCTTTCTTTTCCCTTTACGTTTGGTACGTCGAGCAACGGTATGTTTAGAACATTTGTCTCACAATGTCTTACACGTTTGTCTCACACGTTTTGGTCCCGTCAAACATGGACTTTTTAAAGATTGATAATGCTAACAATATAGCTTTATCAGGTAAATTCACAGGAGGACTGCATACATGGGACGTGGGGGAGAGGCAACTCTACGTGGCACAGGACGGACTATAACAGGCCTTGTGGCCTGAATTAGATCAATTGAATGCAACATATTCATGATAGGACTTATAAGAACGAGCAAGATGTTTCCAATAATGAGTGTTGGGGACCAACAATAAAATACCGAATTAACGAGAATGGTCGCATGGACAAACCAGTTGGGATAGGACAAAGTTGGCATGTTCATTATTTTTCTGCAGGCGATGTAGAGGCTCACAAGAGTATGACAATAACAAGAGATGAGAATGAAAGTGGAGGAGGTATATAGACTTTGATATGCACAGAGGATGAATGTTACGAAGGCTTTGAGCTGCCAGTAGTTCTCGAGAAGATGAAGGGAAAACTCGAATGAGAGAATGGGATGACGAATGATGAGAAGAACGGCGAACACTTCATTCAACCATATTAACGAGGATGCGAGTGGATGCATTATGCTGTGCATATCTGAAGATGAACTCAAATACATAGTCATAAAGCTAAACACTTGAATGGCATTATTGCCCTACAAGCCAGGGGTTCAAAAACGGTCACTTTGTCGTCATTCTTCTTCGCCGCGCGTTCATCTATCATGGAGTGAGACAACCGCGCTCCGGAGAAGAATGAAGCCAAATTTGCGGTTTTAGAACCCTTAGTACACGACTCACTTTCGGCAAAACAATGTACGGACCTGGCTTGATGATCCTCCAATCGATCGATGACAGCCAAAAAAGAGAGTAGAAAGAGAACTAAGAGTGCAATGGGGGACGGTCGGGAACAGCCGATCCGTCCGGAACTCAGCTTGATAGGAAAGTGCACGAAGCACCGCTGTCCATTCACTCACGCGAAAGTGCAATCTCGGTCAGGAATGGTCTGTTATATGACAATGATAGATATCTATCGAACACAGGGAAATCCCTTGTCCCTGTTATGGAGATAAGGGAGAGTTGATCCCCATTCACTTTCAATACTCCTAGATCCATAACTTGAACTTTCCATCTTCCCAACTGTTATCTTATTGTGACGTTCGAAAGTAAGCAAAAGTATTATTTGACCACAACGAGGAAATCGACACTTCATTCGGTGCAAGGGAAGAATATCACTCGAGAAACAACAACGGGTAATTCCAAATGGGGATATGCTGCAGAGAGAAAAAAATATGTCTAAAAAGGGCAAAGAAGCGGCAATCATGGACTTTTAAATAGTCTACTTTGGTTAATTCGGTAGTCTCAAAGCTGCGTTAGTAAAAAGAGCGGCGCAATAATGCGTACAGTACGAACACGTATTGGAAAAGATGGAATGGAATGCTGACCATTCGGAAAAAAACACAACAACTTAGACCAGAAATGACAGAATTAGTCAAGGGTGGGCAGAACATCTAAGGATGCAAGGTATGACTTCACTTTTAGGATTTGAACATTTGATGAAAAATAACTAGGCCTATAGGAAAAGGAAATGCGAGAATATTCAGTTGTTAATCACCATACATGGCTGAAAGAGCCAGGTTCTCACTACGTATTCTGTCCTCTTCCTCTGGAGTGAAATCATTCGTGATGTTTAGCGTCTGGCGCATCTGCTCTGTTGTTTGACCCTGCAAGGAAATTCGTTTCTGCTATTTCAAATAGTGGTATATTGATCCTCAGTCTGAATTATGACTCGGGCGTCATCAGACGTAGCATCATTTGCAATAGAGCTAGCTTGCTAGTTAGTCTGATTGCTCTCTTTCTCGGTAACTTTGACTGTTTAGGAGCAATATGACAGTCATGGCGGATACAACAAACTTCTAGGTGGCCATACCTTGATCAAACCGGCGATTTTCTTGCACGTCGCGTCCATCAGACCTCGAATTCCCATGTAGTGGGCAGCGTTCACCAAGTCCAGTAGGTCATTTGTGGGTAGCTGAAGAACAATAACCGTCTCCCCAAATAATTACCAGAATATCATATGAAAATGCTGATGTAATTACGATGTCTAGCAAGTACGTCTTATAAAGTAAGTCGAGTATTGAATGCGATTACGGTAGTGCACTCATTGCACTCAATAGAGTTACCTAACGTTAGATTCATATTTTTCAACTATTCATCACTGCCTGACAAATCTAGCAACCTTCAAAATGCTCACATTGGAGAAGAGTTCATCGTCAAATCGTGGAAGTGAACGATTCTCTTGTCTGAGGTTGCGGACGAGAGGGTGTTCTCGGTAGTGTAACAACCACGAAACTATCTGAAATTGAGTTCTTTAATTGCATCCTGTGCATAGGTATAGTGAGTCAATCTACGATTCTCAGGTGATCATTTTTGTGTCAATGAAATTGCAAGCCCTCTTAGTGATGATTGATAGAATCGAGCAAAGGTGAGTGATAGAATCGAGCAAAGGTAGAGTTGGTCGAACGAAAACGAGAATTGTAACAGTGAGGTGTACTGTAGTCTAGGGCATGCCCTTCAATATGCATTACTAGTCTTTCAGACGCAGCGGTTAAACGCGGGTCGATTGGAGATTCAATTTTGTCCTACAGACTACAATGTTCCTCTCCAATCCCTGGTCAGGTCGAAACGAGCAAACACAGCGAAAATGAGGTTGCAAGTACTGTATCATTCCCCTAATATATACAACGCATCTCCATCTCGGTGCTCTTCCTAAATTCACGGAGAACTTTATCTGCCCCACAATATCACTGAGCTACAACTATGGTCTTTGAAACATTTCATAATTATATGTAGTTCTGCTCTAACGACAATTCTTTGAACAAACTGACCCTTCTGAGAGTGGGAGTGGTTACTTCAAGGGAAATCGAGTCCGCTTTTTCCTCCGGCGTACGCTTCAGCTGAAGTCATTTATTGATTTAGTTCTGCAGTATTCCATGATGAATATTCCAAGCAATAAATTATGGACTAAAGTAAATTGTTTTCAAAAGTGGTATTATAATAAAGTGACTTCTCGTCTCATCTGATCGACTAGGAGCGGTTATATATCGATTCGAGACGGCTCTTCGGCGAAAATAAGACGCTCATGCGCTATTTACTGAAAAGCGCTATTTACTGCCGTTTTTGAAACAATATGGCGAAAAGCACGAGAAAGTCGTAAAACGAAGAATAGACCGACCAATATGACGTTCAACCTGATTGACAGGGTGGACACGTCGATGGGAACTTCGATTCTGTCGTTGCTTGCAGAGATGAGAGTGATGTTCTGGCCTTCCTTCATCTCTCCGAAGTTGGGAGGAACGATGGTGGCACTTCCTCGCTTCTTCTTGTCCTTCTTATTCCTGGCCATGTTCTTCACTCTAAACATGCACAATGACAGTTACTCGATTTATCAGCTTTCGGTAGCGATATTGGAAGGACTAGTCAATAGAATGCCTGTGGGGTAGTGCGGCCAGAAAGCGCGGGAGAAAGGAAGAAAACGCTGTGGAATGCTAGAAGGAAAATAATTTCGATCAGTTATACCAAATGAATCATTGAAAAGGGGAAGCTTATGTAATAAGTAATTTATGCATTCCGTCCAGAATCATTGCAGCAAAAACGAGCGAATTGAAATTCAACAACGCGAGAATCAACCAATTTACAGGAAATTAACAGAGACCTGATAAAAGTTGGACGAGTGGGTCGCCACGATGAAGATTGATCAAAAGAGAGAGATAGAGAGCACGAAGCGAAAGGAAGGATATAGAAAGAGAGAGAGCGATTCACTTGCACAGCCAATTCCTTGTTGAGAGAGACGATGAGAGGAGAGAGAAAAGAAGGGAATGGAGTGAGAGTGAACAGTATGGAGAGAGGGCACTGCGCAAGTGGGAGGACAAGAAAGGATGAGAGGAGAGAGACAGGGGAAAGGGTGGCAATTTCTCTCTTTCACTCGATAACTAATCAACTGATGCACATCGATTCGAACATGATAATAAAATGTAATGGTAATGCTAATCATATTCGATAACAGAAAATGATTACGTCGTCTTCGAAACTAAAATAACTAAAATATTCAATTGCAGTTGTCTTGCATAATAAAAGGGACAGCACAAAAGAATAAACTAATTACAATGGACGAAAGAGTAACGAATGCACTCTCTGCGTTTATTGAAGTGCTCTTGCCAATAATATTCTACTCAGAGACTCCATCCAGCCCCTCGTACCAAAATGAAGTAAGAAGAGCTTAGTCACAGCAAAAACTGCGTTGTGACTGTAAACATTTATTTATGATTTCTGCCTGTTGTTCGAAAGTGGAGCATGCTCATTTGTGAAGCTTTTATGCAATCAAAAGGGATCGTCCGTGATTTCTGGCAATGCAATGTTTGGGATTTTCTACAGCGAGAAGCAGGCTTCACTGACGGACGTGCATACCCGCAATGGAGAGTACTCAAGTAGTATGATTTTTCTGATTTTTACTAGACTTGCTGGTTAAGGCATAAAAATGGGGGGAGTGTGACAAAAGT
>JACMIF010001033.1:6610-28037 GCA_014805445.1 Diplogasteroides magnus
CACGAGGTCCTAGCTATACGCAGCAAAGTTTTCGGTTTCTTCCACGATTTCCGCTGTAACTCCGCGAATATTGAAATATGGGCGAAGAAAAAAATCAGTGTTATCGGCCGTCTGGCTGGCTACAAAATGCCGTCGAAAACTTCGAGGTAGCTCTTTTGCCCGAGCCAGGCCGAATCAAAATGTTCCGAAAAGGGGGAAGTGCGCGAAAATAGGCCAACTTCGAAAAAGCGCGCCGCGGCGCGTTATTGCGAAAGAGGCTGGTGATGGTGGCAGCTAATGAGGTCTTGTGTGAGGAGTCTATGATAATTATGGTCAGTGGTTAATATCAGGTTGTGCGAAGATAATGGATGTGAAAGGAAGATATATCATTACTTATGCCTCAACCTAATATAATATATTAAAGTTCGAGCTTCAGCAGCAAATATCACAAGTTCGCATGTATCATAGAGAAGTAGGCAGAGTGAATCCCAAAGTTCATAACATCTTTCTGTGCTTCTATCGCGCCGTCGTGTCTAGGCGTCAGAGACGACCGAGTGAATGAGAGCTCAGAGAGATGGAATGCACTTTGGGTTTCATTGTGCCAAGATTAGCATACTGTATATCCCGCATACAGTGAAACAAGTCGAACCTTGGTCAGTTCGGCCCGCAGCCTGTCATCTTCCATTACTGAATTGAGACGGTAGATCATTGCTCGTGAAAGTTTTGCATGAAAGTTGCACGTGCAGTATGGACGGGACTTCAAGCTGTAAGTGAATGATTCCTTTCAAAAACACATAAATCGGTTGTAATCGTATTCAGTAGGGAACGACTTATGGACAGTTTTTCGTCCGGGCATAACATTGGAGTCATTCTCTCTCGCTCATTATAGACGACCATGAGATCACAGATAAAAGTGAATGCAAAAGTCGTTCCCTAGTATTCAGCAGTAATAGTAAATAAATAAACAATAAAAATTCAATAGTAATACTAATAATATTCACCTTTCATCACCAACACCAAACCACAGACTGAATTCATCGTGATGGGCGCTGATTGTGAACGACTGAAAGAGCTTACGATTACTGTATGTAGCAGCAAATCAATCTCAAACCTTTCCTGCTTCAGCCACAAGCTTCTGTGGAGGATAGTACACAGCTTGCATCCAATGATCACGCCACTACAAAAAATTTACACCATAACTATTATACAGTATTACTGTGGCTTTCACAATGAGTAGGAGAGATGGTCCTATATTTAGCAGAGGATAGAAGGGAGAACTTCTACTGAAGCCCGGGCTCTAGTCTATTGTAAGTTACCGTAGTATGCAATAGGATTACGGTATGGTAGAGTAGCAAGGTTACGGTAGCAGGATGGCATACTACAGTAACCTACAACAGATTAGATTCCGGGCTTCAGTAGAAGGACGTGCTCTCTAACCGTAAGTGATTGTGATAGCCTCCGCAGTATAGAATCATGCACATTTTACTTCAACCAATACGTGATATAGCAAAATATTATACCAACGCCTCAAATCCATAGAAGTCTGGGACTAAAATCAAAAACATACCCTGCTGTCTTTATCTCTCCACTCTGGGGCCATAGTAAGTGTATTTCCTCCACCACTTCCATCCATGTCCAGGTCCCACCACGATAGAATGGCATCCAGGCGGCCGCCACTTGTTGCCTGACAAATTGGTTTTAAGGGCCAATCACTCATGGGTACGAGCACGATCAAAATCACGATACTACCCTGCAAACCGCATTGGGATCACATGCAGGGAGAAAATGTTCAATTTTGCACTAGAGTAGATAAGTTTTTTGATTGTGACCATACCCTGCAGGGGCATTTTAGGCATGGAGAATGCCTAAGTATGAAGATTACACATTGTGCTTACCTCAATACGGACCAGCGCCGATTCATCGTATATTATCGATTCCGAATTCTCAAAGTCGAATCTGAAATGGTTTCAAATTTAAAAAAAAAGTAAAATTCCCGTGCTAACTCAAATGCCACAGCCGGTTCAGCGAGGGCATCAAAGTGCACTCCAGGCTGAAGTCTGGACAGTTGAATGTCGTGCACTGCGCAATTGCCTGCAACAAAACGTTTAAAGGGTCGTTCGACAGAACAACTGAAAAGTTAGATCAGTGAAAAAGTATCGTTTGGAAGTGGGTCAAATCGATCTGGGAAAATGCGGGAGAGCTCCGCTTTCAACAGTTTGCTACCGTAATCTTTTCTCGAATACGCAAGGTACACGAAGACACAGTAATAACAATTCCAGTCAATGATTGTTAGATCTTCCAACCTGGACAATCTCCGCCGAGTGGTGAACTTTTGCCAGAACCGCACGGCAACTCAGGAACAGTGTTAAATTTGGAGAGAAAACTTGATTGAACGGGTTGGATGAAGAAACGAGCTCGCGCTGGAATCACTCGACAACCGGGCTACAAAGGGCATATTTACATCGGAAACACAACTGGCAAAAAGTACTACTGCTGATGCCCGGACCCTCATGTATTGTAGGTTACTGTAGCATACTATCCTGCTACAGTAACCCTACAGGACTCTAGGGACGGTGCACCAGCAGAAGCCCCCTGGAAAAGTGTCAAGCAAACCTGGACAAGATTCTCCAGCGCTTCCTTGAATGTACGAAGCGCGCCCTCTCCAATTAATTCAGTATCGAACACCTAAAAGCTTTGCATTTTCATAAAACATCCAATATTTAATAAATAATTTATATTATTTATTTTAGTAATATTTTTAAATCGTGGAATATTTAATTGAATGAAAGTGGCAAACCTCAGCAACGATTACATTAGGCTTCTCTCCCAGATGAGATAAATCAGTAGAGCGTGTTGCTACGACCTGTGAATACTCAGTTACAGTACCCAACTACTGCTGAACTTACCGAAACTATATCCTGGAATTCACTATTGGCAATGATATTCTTTGCACATTCGGCCATCGGAGCAAACACCTTAATTCATCACAGATTGAATGCAATTACATGTCCTAGTTACTCATAGTTCAAAAGGACGTGTAAACCGACGGCGGGTCGGTCCGATGAATGTTTACAGGTCAAATGCGGGTCGGTCGGGGGGGGAAGTAAGGGAGAGCCGTTAATACACGTAAAATGACGGTCGGTGAGGTGGGAATTTGAGAACCCAGGTCGGGCCGGCTCGGCCATAAAGTGGGATATCTTTCGGGAGCGTGACATTTTGTAATTTCTATGAGGAGTACAAAAAATGGTTCGCAAATCATCAGTTCCAAAACGGCAGTTTCAAAATGTCACGTTACCATCTTCTGACCTATGTGCTTACCTCAAGTGCTGTCACCTTGTCTGCCCCAGCTCGAGCAGCCATCAAGGACAAAAGTCCTGTGCCAGTACCTGCAATGGATATCAATCATATCAACATACACTAAGGTTGTCAGTTTGACAATTTATGGGTTATGTTTCACTGAGGGTATATCTTCAAATATATAGTTGACTTGAAACATAACCCATAAAGTAGTCAAGCTGCCAACCATAACATACACATACACATATGGGTTGGATGAGAACTAGAGATACCCGATCATCTATTCATCTTATCATGTATTCCCAGAGAAGGGTTGGCTCTGCCTAAGATTTACGTGGGGCACCCGCGTTAAATTAGGCAGTTTTGGGACCGTGCTCCCGCAAAATTGGACAACTTTGGGTCCGGCGCCCCGCCAAAATTTTTGTTGTATTTACTGGGGTGCAGAACTCTGCTTATTCAGCTTTTTGTCTTGTACATGAATCCGCTCAAGTGCTTTTAACATTTTGTCATGTCATTTTTGATGTAAAATTTATAAATAAATAAATACCAACCGATATCAAGTACGTGAACATACTCTCCTCTCCCCTTCTTCTCCGCAATAATCGTCTTCAGAGCGTCCTCATATCGATCATTCCTGTCGTAATCCAGGATCATGTCTCCAAATCGAGACCGCGCCACTTCCTAAACGTATTGTATTATGGAAAGGTATTCGTGAACGCTCCAAACCTCTTTTGGAATTCCAAACGTGACGTCACTTGGGTGGGGGGAGCGGTTTTTTTCCAAACGCCCTCCCCCTACCCAAATGACGTCACGTTTGCTCAAATTAACGAGGCACGTAGGAATAGAACAAGTAGCATCCCCGCGCCCTAGAAAAGAAGTATTTAAATATAATCACTTGTATAATGTCGTATTCTTCATCAGGAACAGTCCATTCCCTTTCACCAGTTAAATGATTGATCTTTTCCACGAAAGTGTGAGGCTTCCGATCACTTTCGTCTCCATCCGCACTCATGCTGAAAATCATAATAAATTCATTTATAAATTAGCAAAAAACAATGATTCAGAAAAAGAGGAAAAATTCAAGCGAAACCGGCAATCTTGGCATCGTGCCAAAAAAGAACACGATACAGTATCCACGCGACTCCGATTTTATCATTGTAGTTTCTTGATTGATTTTGAGCAGTTATAAATTGCTATATACGCAATGTAATTAATATCTACTTATGTATTAAATGACTAGTCTCTTTATGCGTGTGCGTGCGTATGGCTGGGTTTGTCAGCGATTCCAGTCGGACGGAGCGCCGCGTAGCGGCATACAGTCCGGCTGGCAATTGCATAAATATATTCCAGCTATATTCTGTTTAAATGCGCAGTGGAATAGGTTAGATACACAGTAGACTTTTAGCAGATATAAAACAGCTGAAAACCATTAGCAGACCGCACCGCATGAATTTAACAATTTCGACCTACAGTACCCCATATGATTATGAATGAATTTTTTCCTCATACTTCGAATTTACGTTAGTATTTTGCCACAACTCAATCCGTATTTTGTTCTGACAGGTACACATACATGATCGCGACATCAATTTAAAAAATTCCTTGAAAAAAACTTTGAAATATAATATTTTATTGGGTTAAAATAAAGTGACATTATGAGCGAATCTGGCAACGGTAGCAACATCTTTAAAAAATTTTTACATTAATAGCAATCGTATAATGTGTGCAAAATCTGTATTTACAGGTTACAGTCTGAGATCAGAGCGACTTGACATGATGACGGCAAACTCATTCCCCTTTCAAAGTGATGCTATTCGTCCCTATTTGCACGTCATTCAGTGATACTCTGTCGTCGTCGCCAGGAGCTGGACTTATGCATTCTCCGCCAGTGTTTTCAATGTTCGCTTCAAGATCCAGTATTTCGTCATCAGCTTCACTTCCGCGCTGGGCGATCGATGCACACACCTGATGGCGAATACTTACCACGCCGAGAATACGATAAAATCTACCTTTTTGTGCATCACCCAGTCAAACTTCTGACATTCCTGCGAACAATATGGTACCTGAATTTTTTTTCTATAGCATTCCACTTACAATAGCACCAGGGGTTCAAAAACGGTAAATTTGTAGTCATCCTTCTTTTCCGCGTCGTTGTCTCATTCCCTCATAGACAACCACGCGATGGAGAAGAACGACGACAAATTTAACGATTTCCAACCCCCAAAATGCATCAACTTCACAAACCTTGCATTGCGTGCATCTCTTCTTAGCAGCAGGACCTCCACACGTAAAACAAAACTTGCTCAAGGCATATATCCGTTGACCAAAAAGAGCCTGAACAAAGAAATTGATAGATGAAAATTTCTAATTGTAACTTGAATAATGTAATCGTACGCTGACGGCCTCTCTCCAATCGGGGTCTTTGCCATAGCCTGAAAATAGTAAGTAGACGGAATTCGTATATTGAGGCTTTAGCATGCTCACACGTCACGCTCACGTGTGAGTGAATATCAACGATCTACCTTGACCATAGTCTCATAGAGAAGAGACTGTCGGTAGGGAAACGAAGCAATGGCTGCTCGAAGATGACGATCGAGATTAGGTTGGATCTGAGATTAATATCTCAAGGAACTGCTAACGGTTGGAAAGGACCTTGTCTTCACTATCCATTTTTAATAGATGCCGAGCGAAGAGAGAGCATAAATCTGCCGTAGACTTCGCAGGCCCGCCTGTTTTGGAACACCCTGGAAAAGTTTTCAGATAAATTGAGGAAGGACTATAAGTGAGTGGGAATGAGGGAGACTTCGGATAAGGCCAGTAAAATTTTTAATAAACTGATGGACATTTCAGGTAAACTGAGAGAGATTTCATGCAAACTATGACGAATTTACCTGAAATCTCCCTCAGTTTACCAGACTTTTTACCAGACTTTTTTGCCAGGGCAGTTACAAATCACTGTTTAATATTGTGGTATCGTACCTCCCAAAGAATGTTCGTCGAGAAACTTGAACGCTTCTCGCAATGTCACAAGCACGAGCCACAGCTTCATTGACATCACCTGAATCAACGATGACGTGAGGCCATCATATATCAGGATTACCTCGTTCGGTTCCTTGCAACGCAACTGCTTCTCGAAGACTCTGTCAATAGTCCACAGCACCTTCTTCCTCATTGCAAGATGCTCGGATCGATCTCGCAGTGTGAACGCGATAGCAACTGGGTGCACCTTGACGGATACAGTAGAAAGACCTAATATCAAATGCTCACCTTGTGAGAACTTGCCAACGCGTGCACAAATTGGACAAATTCAAGAGGATATTTATCTTCAGACTCATCCCCTTTTGGGTGAAGGAACTTGTCAATCTAAAATTCAATATACACTATTGCCATTCAAATGGTTTTAATATCCTACCTCGTCAATCGTGACGTGGTTGTTGATTACGGTAACGCACTCATGTTGGCCTAAACGATCATTCTTCGTGGCTTCAATAAATTCACAATAAACGATGCATTTTTAAGGACGAGTTTTCAACAAACCGACAAACGCAGCCATTTCTGAAGCACTTTTATTGATCGTATTCGTCTTCTGTGCATACGCGCCAGCATCCATTAGAATTCTGCACAATTCAGGCTTGCCTAAATGACAATTCGTGTCACTTGCACGAAAAAGAATATTCACCAGCTAGTGCTGCAAACATCAACGGACTGTAACCATGCTTGTGGGCTTTCGTGTTGACATCTGCACCCTTCTGGAGCAGAAACTTCAATTAACTCATGGTATTTCGAGCATAGTTGACGTCGGAAACCTTAGCAAGCTCTTCATTTCCTTTGTATGAAGCGGCCGATAACGGAGTCATTCCTTCTTTATCCAAGCAGTCCACGTTTACCTGATTAGATAAATATATAGCTTTTCTGATTTTTAATACGTGTTTAGTGCTCTGGCTTATTCTGTACTTACTAGGGTTTCTAAACCGGTTGTAAAGTGCATTTCTCATTCGCCGGATCTCCATGAAGCGGTTATCTCTACGTTTCATAGACAACCGTTGCGAGAGTATCTACTGATTTAGCAGCTCTAGTACTTACCTCGCCCGCCGATAGTATATCCTTTGCGTCATCCGTTTTGCCTGAATAAAGAACGTGTTACATCTACCAGATCACATAAAGGCTTACTCAAAATATACTGCAGTACAACAAACCTTCATTTATAGCTAAGAAGAGCTCGTCTTCCGTCGTGGTCATTCCTGGCATTCTTGATGAGTCTGCTCAGCTCAGCACTCTCCTCCCATTCCACACCCTTCTGGAAGGGATGACATTCTCGTCACTATGGCAACCGATGACTGCCATTTCAATCACTTAGTACGAGAACGCGATCCCAGTCACGCAATGGCGGAAATAGCCCCGCGAAGACCGGAAAACAGGTACATGTGAGGGAATATACCATTATTCAGCAAGGATGTCAGACTACAAATGTGAACATTATTTATCAGAAAAAAAAAGGTAGCATAAGTATTTATGATAAACAATTCAAGAAATATCATCTCCTTATTGATTAGTGAATATCAATGCTTCATCTGGCTGATTATTTAGCAAAAGACTTACAAAACACGTTATGCTAAAAGCCAGTGAATCGAGTAAACATGCCGATGAAATATGCATGCATGCATTAGTCTTAACATCCGAAAACAACAACTCCACCGTGGCCTCTCCATTCGCCACATCACACAGCTGTGACCCAGTAAGCTGCCATTCTCTCCATTTTCAGAATAGCCCCCAGAGGACAGAGAGCGACACCCTCCCCATTTGACTGCATTGGACATGTATGTCACAAGTAGCGTGCTTCAATGTTTCGCGCCAGCTATTTTACAATCTTCTCGCACCTTTCTTCTCTAGCCACTCACTTTTCCCATGTTTCCATAGTAACCACATCGTCAGCGACTGCCTCTACCTAGACTTCTTAACCAGTGTCTACTCTCATCTGTAGTCTACAGACTGTAGATGACTTACGTATTCCCCCCCCCTCACATTCGCTTTCCTACTCATTGAGATGGCTCAATTGCCTAATTAAATATTCATCCACGCGGTCATTCCAATTATTCATTCCCAAAATGCGCTTTCGATAATGGCTACCTACATGCTGCTTGAAAGCGAGAAATTATTCCCATCTCGTTCAAATTGTGAGTTTTCTGCCAGTTGCATGAGTGCGCGGGGCTAATTATTGTTGCTTGAATAGTGAAAAGTGCCAGGGAGTGCATGCATAGGCAAATAGCTGTCAGGTAGGACCCCGCTCTCTTTCGAGAGAGGGAAGAAGTATTAGAGAGAGAAGTGCGCGCGACTACTGAACAATGTAACTCTTCGCATTGATTCTCGTACTTATGCTTATCGTGATATTATTTTTCCTGGATCTTCATATTGATTTCATGGCAGCGCAATGACTGACGACGAGAAGACGAAATATGAAGAGGATCGAGCAAAAGCTATCGAAGAATGGAGCGACGTGCGTTTCTAGTGTGATAATTGCATAAATGCATTTAGATAGAGCTGCGCTTTAAAGACGGACCGCCACAATTCGAAAGAACGGAATCGCATACCGAAAGTGATCGTTTAGATGACAACGCAAATGGAACAAGTAATGGTAGAAGTGACTTGTAAACTGTGAATCTCGAATTACGCATAAATGTTCAGCTCGAATTGAACATAAAGAGGACATATTAACGAACGAACTCTGGAGGCGAATTTTTGAAATGAACTATGATACAGCCAAGGTGCATCCTTAATTGTTTCATCAAATAACTACTCTTTACAGGCCGAAGCATTAAAGGAACTTCTTGATCAACCTAGCAACGCATCTACCTCATCGTATTCCGCAAATCCTTTTTCGGGGTTGTTATTTCTTCGCCAATGCGTATGCCGGTTAGTGAAATTTTTGCAAACACTTGAATCCCTCAAAAAATCAGTCCATCGTGTGATGACGTCGAAAGGGTGAAGAATGACAAGCTTCGGGAGCAACGCGTTCTTCTTGTTGCATTGGCCAATAGTGAGTCATCGCGTATTCTGTTCTGTTAAACGGATAAACAACATTCTATTATTGCAGCGCCCTTTTCGGCTGCTTCAATTGAACATTGGAGACTATTGTGCGACTTCTTTCGAAAAGCAGCAACGTCTTGCATAGGTTGGTCAGAATTTTTTCAGTCTATGAAAAAAGACATAGGTGATGCGGCTCAAGCGGGTCATTGTCCAAGAACAGGCTCACATTGGCAAATTGTTGGTTTCCAAGGTCAGTCAAAAGTTCGGTCAAAAAATATGACTAATTCTCAAAATTGAAGGAGTCGATCCTTCTACTGATTTAAGAGGCGTAGGCCTGTTTGGCCTTCTACAGTTGCACTATTTGGTATCAGAATGGGGTCTTCCCGAAGAACAATTGGCTACAATAATAAAGTTCTCGCACGACGAGCAACAGGCACACTCAAACCCTTGAATGCGAAATATAACAATATTTCAGCAATTTCCATTCGCAATTGTGGGCCTTAATTTCACCTCCTTAATTGTCAGTAAAATCAAAAGTGGAGAATTGAATGGGTAAGTTATCGTAAACCGCCAAAGGAAGATTTATTCTATGCTTTAGGCTTGCCAACGTCAAAAACTCATTCCTTGAGGTAGTAAATGGAATATACCGAGGATGTTTCATGGCATTTTATCGTGACTGGAAAGCAACAGGAAAAAGCATCTTAGATTTCCAATTCGCTCTTCAAAGTACGTATATGGTGCTAGACAAGTTGTTGAGAATAATTTAGAAATCGAGAAGATTCTTACACGAGATCCCAATGCACTTTTCAACATGAAATGGACAGAAGAAAGACGGAATTAATGAATTTTTCCTACTGATATGCCTCGATTATCATGAAAACGCTGTTTCTTTTTCAATGTAGCTCATGTTAAACGCCTTTTTGCGAGTCGGTTACAGTAGCTCTATCAGTTGCTCATATCATTGAATTCCGGCAATTTCCAAATAGACTATGAATTCAAGTATTATATTTAAGAAGATATTTGTGATTTGAAGTGATCGCGATCAACTGATTGATTATATTCTTTCCTTTGGCTCCATTATTACAACAGAGTTACCACGGATAACTACCATACCGAGACGCGTCTGATCACCAGTCTTCAGAATTTCGATGGCATCCTAAACAATTTAAGATAAAAATCGTATCTTGGCCACTTTGTGAGAAAATTAAGGTGCACAATTGAATAAAAACAATTAAATTTGTGAAAACGCATTCGTACTTCGATAACCATGTTCATGAAGGGATCGAATCCTCGGAGAACACCAGATATGCGTCTGTTGCCGTTCAATTTAAGCTCCATTTCTTTGTCCATAAACTTCTTAAGCTCAGGAGGATGTGTTATGCCCATCGTGCTAGAATAAAAAAAACATGGTGCTCGAACACAATATTTTGCTACCAAAGCCGAAATGTTCACGAATCGTATGTTTTCGAGAAAACACATATCTGTCAATTTTTGGGAACATTATACACTCTGTCCTTGAAAATGAACCAAAAGAATTTATCCAAACAATTTTGAACGGCTAATATAATGATTGATTGGTCCATCACGTAAAAATTAATTTAGATAATGATTGTAAAAAGGACAATACACTTTCAAATAACGACTACAAGGACCGGAGAAACCTGAGAGCCGGGTTTTAGTGCTTTTAATTTTTACTATTACAAAAGCTATCTTGAAGGGTTATCGCTTCGGGAGACGTTCGTCGATAAATTATCTCGCTAAACATCATAAATATAACTAAAAATGAGAAAATGCACATAGAACACGATTTTGCTCTTTTTGCTTTCTGATTTCAGCTCAGCTAGTGAGTTAGTTACTCATATTATAAAGATTAAATTATAATGCTTCTAACTGGCATAAATAATGCCGTAGAACTAAATGAATCTTACGGTGTTTATTTCCACAGTACTGACGGAGTTACACGTTTCTTGTCAAGCTAGTCAACGATTCCTGTGGTTTTGTCAATTTATTGTGCTGATTTTAATATGATAGCTTTCGTTTTTATCACACCAGATGATTCTCGCATGCTATATCTGTTCATTCACACCGTTTTTATCAAGGTTTCGTGTTATTCTTGCCAAACGCGTAGTGCAAATTTTTACCAGCATTTCCTTTAAGGTATGCTTCTCGTCGTAATCCTAGCACTGCTAGCGCCGTTGTCGTCGGCCTACTTCATTCACATCGATGCTAATGAGGAGCAGTGCTTCTTTGATCGAGTCATTGCAGGTGATTACTTTCAAAGTTGCTTCTTCCTAGAAAATCTAATGTTTTGTTTTCAAGTAGTTAGAGAATATCCCTTGATTGATGATTTATCAATGCAAATACTTAAATTTTCAGGAACCAACATTGGATTGATGTTCGAGGTTGCCGAGGGCGGATTCCTTGACATCGATGTAAAGGTACGCCACTCAATGTTTTATTTTCTTGTTGATATCGTAAACCATTGTGGTCGAATATAACGTTCTCAATCATAGCTATACGTCTCCAAATCCACAGTTGGGTACAAATGCTGACCCTGTCACTCTTTTGATCCCATACACCCTACGCTGTTTTGCCCCAAAAATGTCAAACAATGTCCCAACTTCATTCGATCGGGCCTTTTTGGCTATGATCAGAATATACTCAAGTGGCGTGTTTCAGATTGTTGGTCCTGACAACAAGGAGATCTACCGTGGAGAGCGTGAGTCTTCTGGCAAGTACACTTTCAAGGCTGCAATGGATGGAGTTTACACTTATTGCTTCGGCAATCAGGTATGCTCATGATTCAAAAGCGTCTCGAAATGGGGATTGTTATAGGACTGTATTTGGAGATGAGCGATGTTTAATTTAGAAATTATTCGTTGTATACAGTGTCTTGCATGTTGCTGGAGCATAGTTAGCCTTATGAATGTTTTAAACCGTAGGGGGGCATGGATGTGACTTACATTACTGTATTTTTAAAAAGTAGGCGCTTACAGATGTCAACGATGACTCCAAAGGCCGTCATGTTCACTGTTGATGTTACTGCTCCTCACGAGACAGTACCCGGAGCTGCTGATAGTCAAGCATCTGGTATGTTGATGCAATTGGTGATATACTGAATAGCTACTACCAATGATACGAATTTCAATTTTGTCCACTTCTTATCCCATTCCTAGGGACCACAAACGCGCTACTTTTTGTTCCCGGCGAGATTACTCTATCTATGCGTATTTTTTTTGGATAAAGTCTGTTCTAGGCTAAATGATGGGTGAGTAATCGAATTGTGAACCTATTGTAATTTTTCGACGTCCAAGCAAAAATGCAGCCGCGATTGTAGAAACCCTAGAAAATCTTTTTTTAGCTTATCCATTTTGCCTGTCTTTCCTAAGATTTATCACGTGGTTGAACTTACTCTGTCCTTTAGCAAGAGGACACGATTGCGTCAGTCCTATAAAAGAACATTGAAAATTCGTCTGAATGTTCCTTTAATTCCCGAACGTAAATATATAATGCATGAATTTTTCAGCGGATAACCAGAAGCTGGAAGAGATGGTTCGTGAATTGTCCACCGCTCTTATGGCCGTGAAGCACGAGCAGGATTACATGGAGATCAGGGAGCGCACACACAGAGCCAGTACGTATTTTACTTTCTAACATGTTACTGCTTCGGAAACATGGCACTTATAGTTAGGAACTTACATTTTGGAACTTTCTTCTGGCCAATGTCTTGTGGGGCCCAGTTCCAAAATGTCATGTTCCTAATTGACCGTTCCTAAGTGTCACGTTGCCTACTGCTTCAGAGACGGGCGCGTCACGGGGACGGGAACATCGCATTTTGGAACGGTCGTTTGGAACTTTTTGCCCAGCGCACTATTGCGCAAAAGTTCCAAAACTGTCAGTTCAAAAACGGGCCGTTCCAAAATGCCACGTTCCCCATCTCTCGTACCAGTTGACTTTTCAATTTGCGGGGTCCCCTAACCGAGAAAGTTGCAAATGCTGAGGCCTCCCCTAGACAGATAACGAAGAATTTTCCGTGGCCCCCTCTTCCTATTCCTATTCCTTCGTTAAATCTCTTCCAAAAATTGCTGGGTCCCCCGGGTAAATCTCGGTCCTTGCTCATCGCTGACGTGAGTACTCTAGTTGACGTTTCCCATACACACCACAATTGTGCAAATGCCTGATATCAGGTCCAAACCGTTCCGATCGATCAGTCCTTGCTCATAAGTGTACTGCTTTAACTTTATTCTGTTGCAGTTAACGACAACACGAACTCTCGCGTCGTTCTGTGGGCTGTTTTCGAGGCATTCGTTCTCGTCTCGATGACTATTGGACAGGTAATAAATACATTTTTCGGAGTTATGGCTTACTTTTGAATCGAGTGGAGGACATGACCAATGTCAGACCAACTCATTTTCTTCTTTTCTCTCTATTCCATTGTGAGTTGTCGCTCTCTGCGTTGGTCATGTTCAATTTCGTATGAGACGCGAGGATGGTTGGTCACCACATCCACTCTACTTTGAATAAATTCACACTAGGGGTTGCAAATGGGTAAATTTCATTCTTCTCCGCAGAACTTTTGTTTATCAACAGCGATGCGGAGAAGAATGATGACACATCTGCCCATTTAGAATCTCTAATCACGCACGCTCTGACTATTATTCTGTTGCCGGTTCGAGAGTGACAAGAGAGAACATTATTTTGTGAGAGCAGAGAAATCTGACCGGCAGCCTGATCCACGTGCGATCAGGTTGCAGGTCTCTCTTATAAAGAAGTGCTGCCTCACCTCTCTCTATTCGGCAGGAGACCGATATTCTGTCCGTGCATGCTGACTGCGGGATCAACCCATTTGCGCACGATCCTTAACTCTTTCAGTTTTCATTTTCATGATACGCCACTAACAGGAAAGTTGGTCGTCTCGTCGAAATAAGCAACTTTACCGTTGGTAGCGAATTATGAAAATGAAAACTGAATAGTTATGGCTCGTTCTGCTCGTGGATACCTGTTCGCAGATGAATAATTGACACGAGAAAAGAGAAACTCGCATTGTAGGTGTGGTATCTGAAGAGGTTCTTCGAAGTTCGAACCGTCGTCTAATCACTCAAGATTTGATCTAAACGTATCGCTCATATATAAGATAGGAAGAAAATTGTGAGACCACCGTATTGTATTTCTCATGCACGCAAGGCGAGAGCCTCCTCATAGTTCTCACATTTCGGGGAACTAATTATTAAATGTACCGACAGGGATTTCAATCGATACAATCCTAATTCGGGCTTTTCTATTACTGTGGCCTACCGTAATTTCTACAAAATTTCTCTAAAAAGATCGTTGAAAATTTTTGGGTTGAATGCTATTTAAAATTATTTTAGTGCCTGTATATTTTTTCGATTTGGGGAAATGTGTAAACGCTGTACCAAAACGAATGCAAATGATAGTGGATGAATTTCTGGTATTTATTGAGCGTCTGTTTTGGCCGAGAGCGTTCGTTGCTATTGCAGCAAAATTATGTATATTTCCATTGTATGGTCGGGTAGTGTTGGCAGTTGCGATTTATCTGCTTGTCGTGTATGATTATGATAATTATAGGGTTCCCTTCTCTATTAATTTAGTGGATTTGTCATTCGAATAACCTCCGCAGAGATTAGATGAATGGCAAATGCACTAAATTAATGGATAAGGGAACCCTAGATATGTATGCCCTGTTACCGTAATCCTCTTTTTGCCAACGCTAACTGACTCACCTAAAAGAAGTATTTGTCGTGGTGCAGGCAAAAAACTGTCTTTTTTCCATTACAGCCCGACCCTATTTATTTTTTTGGACATCTTCCGCCTATACTTGTCTGTGTTTCATAGTCTAAAGTAGAACAGCGAATAGAAAGTTTTGTGTTGATAATTGTAAATGTGAATGGTAAATAAAAACGATTTTCGTGTATCCGTCTTCTCCATAATACTGGAAATTATGCTGGGCTTTCCGAGCAATTCGACGCAAATGAGCGATGGGCCTTTGATGTCAAATGAAGAACGCCCTCTTGCTATTGCACACCGCTCAAGACGGGAACGACTTATGGACCGTTTTTCGTCCGTGCTATCACCTACGAGGCACAACAGTTAGGAACGGATTATAGAGAGTAGAATGCACTAAATAAGTCGATTCAAGGTTTCCACTAGGGATTCTAAATCGGTAAATTTTTTGGTCTTCATTCCTCCGCAACGCTTTTGTCCGGAGAAGAATGACGTCAAATTGACCGATTTAGAACCCTCTAAATACATACATGATCCTCTTCCGTCTCCTGGTGGAATCTCTGTCTCTTCTTCCTCTTCTTCAGTACTCTGAGATCTCTTATCCTTTCTTTCGTCCTGATCCTTGGGTTGTATAATAGGGACACCTTGCAGTCGACTCATTTAGTGCACTCTTTACTCGCTCACACGTAATAGCCGACCGTTCGGAGCGGATTAGAAAGATGAGAATGCGCTAAATGAGACTACATGATACTCTTCCGTTTCCTGCGTCTTTCTCTTCTTCCTCTTCTTCTCTACCGATCTCTCTTGTCCTTTCGATCTGTTTACAGTCTTCAGGATGAGAGTGGCGGGTGTATGCGATACTCAGTGTTTCTCTGTTTCTGTTCATTTGGCGTCGAATCAAGTTTTAGTTACGGTTTTACGGAGTAGTATCGTTCGTGAATTATGCTTCTAAATATGTCTCACTATTTTAGCATTTTTAGGGCATTAATTTTTTAAACAGTGTTTCTCTGATTCTAGACAGCGCACTGTTCGTTTTTTTTCTCCAGTCTTCAGGATGAGAGGCGCGTGTGTATACCGATACTCAGACAGTGTTTCTCTGTTTCGGCAGAACGTTTTTGACCAATCATTGACTGCATTTCTCACTCATTCGTCTAGTTCCCTCGGGGCGGTTGCTTATTGCCCACTTGATCCCCAGTAGGGGTTCTAAAACGGTAATAAAGTACATTTTCCATTTGTCTAATTCACGCGGAGCGATTGTCTGTCGCCAACAGAGACGACCGCTCCGAGTGGATTAGACGATTGAGAAATGCACTTTATTACCGTTTTGGAATCACTAATCCCCAGAGCATACTGATAAAATTGTATTGTATTGCTCCTCTGTTTCTGGATAAAGCACTTCTATGCTTTTCGCATTAATCTTTTCGCTTTTTTCGGAGAAATCTTGCTCGCGAATATTCTTATACGCTACTACCTCAGTGCGTGGGTTTCAGGGGGCGTTTTGACGCCCACCCGCTTTCCTGACATGCTTTATGTTTGTTTATAAATCGGAAGTAAAGTGCGATTTCTTATTCGTCTAATTCCCTCGGGGCGGTCGTCTCACACATGAGAGAGATAACAGCTCCTCGGGAAATTAGACGAGCGAGAAATGCACTTTCTCGCATAAAATTACCGTTGTAGAAGCCCTTCTCAGTATTTTTCAGCGATAAGAATTTTGGAAAGCGACATTAGAATTGCTAATTGGTCGTCCATCTCGAATTCAATGCGAAAGACAAGAGCGCCATGGACAATTGCGCCATAATGGTGAAATGGACACTTGTCTTTCGCCAACAATTCACATCATTTAAAAATGCGCGTTGTTCATGCTTTACCGAAATACTTCCGGTCGCGGTTCGATTTTAATCAGCCATGGCAATTTTTAGTCATTAGTCATTGCAGATGGGCCTTGCATGTGGGAATTCGGGAATTCTATCCTCTCCAATCTCCTCCAATTGGTTGTCTATCGAAATGAGAGACCACATCTCTGAGGAGATTGGGGACGTAAGACACTCCCACAGCCATCATTGCGGGGCAAACAATAGTAAAAAAAAATGCAAGAGCAAACGATGATGTTGGCTCCATGGTTTCTAATTCGGTAACAAAGTGCATTTCCCCCATTCGTCTAATCCACTCGGCGCTTTTGCTTATCGGACGTAGAGACAGTCGCTCCACAGAAATTAGGCGAATAAGGAATACACGTTGCTACTATTATAATTTTGAAACCTTGGTAAACAACATTCAAATATTTTTGCAACGTTTATGGTTTGGCCTACTTATTTCGTGGTGGGGGCATAGAAATCATTCTGCTGTGATATGATGACTCTATTTCCGGGAACCTAACATTATGTGCGAACTAGGGAGCGATATTTGGACTCATTTTCGTCTGTGCTCTAGTTTGATCTGTCGTCTATAATTACTCACCGGTGTTACGGACGATAATCGGCCCATAATTCGTTCTCAAACGTTGGCTCTATGTCAAGTACATTATGTGCAAACATGCGGGGCTGCTGTCATCTGCACAAATCGCTCATCCCCCATTGACATGATGGCGTGAAGACAGATGTTCTCCCCTTTTCTATCGAACGTAGATAGCAAAAATTAGGCGATAGAGAAATTCACGTTTACGGATGAGAAATTCACGTTAAAAACGATAGTTGTCAAAGTTCATTGTGGCCAGCTTATTGGTAGGGGTAGCCACTACAATCATTTTACAAGGATGGTGATAACTAGGCATCGCATTTCGGGTAATAAGTGCATCATTTGTCTTCCCTCCTCTTCGGCGAGCAGTTGTCTATTACTATCAGAGACAACAGCGCGGCGACGAATAATGACGACAAATTTGCCGTTTTCGAACCCCTTATACCATTATGTCATCATCCCGCTGCTCATACTGACATGAAGCGAGCACAAATCGCTCATCCCCCATTGACATGATGGCGTGAAGACAGATGTTCGCTACTTTTCTCCCCCGACTTATCCTTCCGTCTGCCCTTCCACCCTCCTGAGGGATGAGGAGGGATGGAGGGGCAGTAGGGGTTAGAAGAGATTCAGGCAGTTTGTCCACTTCATAGGTTATGTTTCAAGGATACTATATGTTTGAAGATATACCCACTGTGAAGCATATCATATATTTAATTTAATTTATTACATCAAATAGATTTGACGACATGTACAAATATAACCATATATAGTGATCAAGCTGCCAGCATTAGTTCAGCTGTCTGTCCTCTTGTTCTCCGGCGGAATCGGGGCAGGAGGAGGTTCAGACTATGGTTGGCTGTTTGATAGCTTCATGGATTATGTTTCAAAGATGCTGCATATTTGGTGATATACCCTCGGTGAAACATAACTCACAAAGCGACAAATCTGCTATCAGTCTCTTTCATCCTGTGGCATGAGGAGACAAGGGAACGCATTTTTCGCAATTTCCGAACCTCTCCACTCTCGTCGGAGCGGTTGTCTCCCGTATTAGATATAGACGACCGCTTCGACGAGATCTAGGAGGTTAGAAATTCCAAAAATACGTTCCCTATCTTCCGTCCCCTCTCTCTCAATCATTGCCAGCCTCCCTGCTGGATGTGGGCGTGGTCCATGGGGTGGAGTCCCCTTTCTTCTCCTCCCTCTCACTCAGTGCCCGCTCGCCCATCCCCGATTTCAGAGAACATTGTTTCGCTCTTTCCCACCCCGTCTCTCATATGTTTCAGAACACCCCCTAATTTTATTTGATTGATCTTTGACTATCTTTTTGCGTTCACTGAATGTCTCGTTTAATAGCGATAGAGGTTACGGTATGTTGTAACGCGCCGGAGAATTTGGCTCTGACCTCCCCAATCTCCTCCGAACCGTTGTCTATCGAAATGATCAGAGACAACAGCTCCGATGAGATTGGGGAGGTTAGCAATTGCATAATGCGTTTTCGCATTTTTTCTACGACACATGCGCAACAGAATTTTACGCCATAATGGTGAAATGGACACGCTGTAACGGCGCAAGCGTACATTTCACCATTACTTCGCAAATGTCCTTGCGCAAATATTTTTATCCTTCCCAACTGCAGATTAACGCTGGAGGTGTGGAACCTGGCTGACGTGTCAACTTCTTTCCCCATTATTGCTGACATTCCCACTGAACCAGCCTGTCGGCTATGGTCATCGTCGGTTGACGGCAGTCCGTATCATCGACCCGACGTCTTCAGGCGAGTGCTAGACTGTAGGGAACGACTTTTCGACTGACCTTTGTCTGTGCCCTCATTCGACCGGTCGCCTATGATGAGCGAGAGAAAAGGACTCTCCGGTGCGCCCGGACGAAAATATGTCCATTTCACAATTTGTGCGCAAATGCCCAAGGCGCTCTTGTCTTTCATTCGGAAAGAATTGAAAGGGGAATAGCGAGAGGAACATAAATAATTACAGGTCCTTGGCGTGTGCACAGTGTTTGTACTTCATTTATTTCGTCGTCGAGCCCTATGTCAGCACGTACAAGGTAAGGGTTTACCACAAGAGCGCCATCGTTCCATTTCACCACAAGTGTGCCAGAGTGGTTCGCGCCGTCATGGTAAATTCAAGTTGTTGTCCTCATTATCATTGCGCGATTCGATCATGTATTTCGGCGTCGAGCCTTATGTCAGCACGTAGGACATTGTGTGACATGGACCATACCACATGGTGACATAGAGTGCAGGCCTGCAGACCAATGTCCAACAACTATTTATGCTTCATCACGAGTGGTTCCCAGCTATGCATTGATCATGAACCGTTTTGCTTTTGGGTCTCAGAAACATTAGTATAATGCTTGTCTCAGTCTTCTAATCTCCGCAGAGCTGTTTGTCTACGTTCGATAGATAACCGTTCCTAGTGGATTAGACGAATGAGAAATGCCACTTTACTACCGTTTTCGAAACCGGAGGATGACATCTCTCGCTGTGACCAAAATAGTGTGTAGGTCATCACCATTGTCGGAGCAGCTCTATTTATTCTCCCCAACGAGTGGCCTCCCGCTCCGTGCATTGTCGATGAATGCAATTTTTGCATGACACAATAGAGCCCCCGGTCATCGCCTCTGGGGTTTCTAAATTGGTGGAAAAGCACATTTGCTATTCGTCTAATCCCCTTTGGGCGGTTGTCTATCAAAAGTAGCACTTAATGAGAACCAGGGGTTCTAAATCGGCAAATTTATCATTATTCTTATCCACAGCGCGGTTGTCTACCAGGAGGTTAATACAACGACGGTGCGGAGAAGAATGACGACACATTTACCGATTTAGCACCCATGTGATCGCCTCCGCTCCCGGCGGTGGCCCATTCCATTCCCCGTGGATGACTCCAGTACATATTTACTTGCCCCTTCCGCTTCCGGGGGGGGGGGGAAACGAGCGCTCCATGGGCATTTGCGCCATAATGGTGGCTATTAGTGAACGTACACAGAGGACAAAGTGCATTTAATCTGTCTGTTTTATCGCGCGGTCGTCTCAAACCACTAGAGACTACCGGGTGAATGAAGGAATGTACTTTGCCATTCTTTCTGCCTCCGCTAGTGTCCAGCCTCAGCATTCTCACGGATATCCATTTCACCACTATGGCGCAAATGTCCTTGGCGCTTCCCGTTCTGTCATCTTGATGACATTACGGAGGAGGCACAAGACAAAGCCGTACGTCGTCCTGGGATACGACCCATGGCTAACTAACATCTTAACGATTTTGGCACATAATCACGAACAAAAGCACGACAGTAGCGGCTATAGTGGGCGTCCCAGACTTCGATTGTCTGCAGACAATTGCCTTAGACGCCCACCCTAGTAGCGGCGCTTAATTAACCTAAAAATTTTGGATAACGAACACATCATTAGGGCAGGGAAAGCAAGAAGAAGCGCATTTCTCAGCAATCTTGTTCACGGTTGTCCATGATGAGACAAAAAACCGCGCCGCGTGAATTAGACGAGTGAGGAATGCACATCTGCTTGCTTTCCCTACCCTAGATACATCTGGGAAAATTTGGTGGTCGACCTGAGCGGCTTTTGTCCCTGCAGTGTAGTGAATGCACGAAGAATGACAACGTGCATTCCATGACTCTGTTCTCTCTATCGCGCGGTCGTCCCGAAGCCCTAGAGATGACAGGGGTGAATGAGGGCGCAGAGAGTAGCAATGCACTTGGCCATTCTTTCTGCCTTCAAGTTTCAAGTAGTTTGCAGTTGGCTTGCTCTGCTTTTGTTACTCTGCAGTAGGGAACGTATTTCGTAAATGCTTACCTCCGTTATTATTCCTGTAAACTGAACTGAAAGACAAGCTTCATTTGACTACTTCAGTAAGACTCATTATCCTATGCAAAAGCACGAGTGGCGACTGTCTAACCG
>JACMIF010001034.1:0-28033 GCA_014805445.1 Diplogasteroides magnus
TAGCTAAAGGTGGTTTTATTGTTCACTCGTCAAGGGCTCTCGAAAAATACATAGTAGGATCCAAAACCTCGAGACCGGTCCTGACCATTCCATTGTAAGTAAGAATTATACTAAATACTTGCATAAGTAAATAAAAACAACCAATTTTAAATTCTTCTCACCTGTGCATAAAAGCGAAAGCCAAGCAGAACTTGTCGTGGTTTAACTGCAAATTGGCAAATTCACAGCATACATATTATGTTAGGGCTCCGGCATGCAATGATTTATTTTAGTCTAATCAGATGTGGTACCTAGATACATATTAGGGCGTCCGGAAAGTCTTTAGACTTTTGGCTTTTTTGTCTAAACTTGAAATATTCACCATATGGAGAAATTCTTGAAAGTCAAACTACATATCTTTAATGTGAGTAACCGTCCAGACACTATGCAGCGCACTATGGATTGGATGTCCATTCAAAGTAGGAAGTGCGGCATGTTGTTGCAAATGAGACCATGTCGTTTTGAACAGCGATTCGTTGAGAAACTATATCTCTACGGTAAAAGAGGCTCCGCAATTCAGCATAAGGCTACTGAAAGTGCTCGTCCTTGCGAATATAATGCTCAGTTCATCTTATAGGAATTTCATTCAGCGGCCATTTTCAAGGCTATTTGTTTAAAGTATGGAGTAGTGAAGCGACTTCACGCAACATAGTGAGAGACTGTGAATTGATGAAGAAGGCTCACAATGCCATCTCTCAGTATTTACAACTATTGTCTCTGAAGAATACGCTAATACTGTATAACCATTGTTCTAAGCAGATCGCATCAGTAAAAATCAAACTTGTTTTCATATTTTGCTAATTAGTCCGAATAACGCTCCTAATGATTATGCCTAGCCCGATATGCGAGCTCTTGCCCAGCAACTATACGTTTTTCTTACAGTACGGGTATATACCATTATCATTGTAAAGTAACAGATTGGCTCGACTTCAGCTTGAACAACAACAGTTGCATGAAGTAGATATGAAGGCGCCCGTGTACTGGTCAGCAATAATGATTTGATTTTGGTAGTGTGACAGGACATCGAGCTAGACTAACAAATAAGTAGGTCAATATGTAGGTATTGATGCATAGATCACAACTATCAAAACGCCAAATTTTTAGAAAATTTCTTTGCCGAGATATTGGCTCTTATTTGTCATTCGATCACTTGGAGACGCCGGATTTGTATCTATGATATCTCGGGTCTTTCTAATTGAAACCATGTCATAAAGCCCGTAATGTGAAAGATAAAGATGCCTACTTTTTTACTGATACATTGAGAGAGTCATTTTTGTGTTTTAATGTTCCCCAGAGGTCATAAATTTTCAGTGTTGAATAACTTTGTTCTCGTTAATTTCCCCACTTCAGACTCTTCGCACGGCGAATCGTGTTGCCTCAGGGAGTCTAAAAAGTATTTGTTCATAATTTTTGAAGTACTGCTTCATGTTGCAATTTTCGAAAAACCGTCTGAGATCACTGTAATTTCACCCATTCCGACCGCACTTACCATGAAAAACATGAGAAATGAAACCATTCGACGTTTTTTTCTTTCAGTTACCGGCTATGTTTCAAGATTTCTTTCAATAAGAACCGGGTTGCGTTGTAGCCCCTTTCCTATCGGACCCTTTCCTATCCTCTTGAGATATATGTCTTTCGAATCGTAAAAAATTATATCAGTTATCGTATAGCAGTAGAAAATCCGACGCTCAATTTTTTGTGTAGAATTTACAGCAATGACGTTTGCTTTCATTTATTGATGAAAAGAACACTGAATGTTTGGGGCTAATCTGTTGACACTCCACATATGACTATTGCGTTTTGCAATGTCGGTACGGCCTGATCGCAAATTTTCAGTTTTATTGCATTTTTCGAAGAGTTTATTGAATTCATCGTAAATGAGTAATGGGTCAGATAATACATATCCCGTGCTAGCAATCCCCAACATTGAGCTGGCTCACTCTTTGAACATGAAAGTGCAAGGGGTAACTGAATTCGGCTGTTCACGTAATAGCAGGGAAAAAAATCTTTGGACCATAATTTTCTAATCAGAAGGCGATAAATCTCATCAGTTAACATAAATGAATGAGAATACTCAATAACCGAAATAGGACACTTTTCATCAAAATCCCTTGTTTTCCCTTGAAAGAATGCAAGTAGAAACGAAGTCCGCTAAAACTGTGCTAAAGAGTCGATACATCTGCAACTGCAGTTCACAAACGAGTGTGAGTATGCTCATGTCATTTGGAGAGGATAATTATTAGCCGCTACCCACTGCCATAGTACATGCCGAAATTAAGCTGGTTGTTTCTAAACTTCGTGAGATGAAGCCAAAGTTTCGTTCGAAAAAGTCTAAAGACTTTCCGGACACCCTAATATATCGACGTCTGATCGACGGGCTTCCACTATCGAGACGTTATTGACAGGCCGTGAACGAGAGCAACGCTAATGTCTCCATTTCCTCGCTTGAGCTATCCAATCTGTGGGGATCTCAACAGTTATAATTTGACGTGAAGAAGTTTGAGAATGTGGTGTCCGTTTTCACAGGCTGTCAATAACCACCCGACAATTAGGAAGATCCTAGCACAAGTTCCTCAGATATTAAATGATGTCAGGATTATGAGAGACGTACGAGAGACAATTTGTTGAGAATGATGTTCGAATCTATCGCTTCTTCACAGAATGGATTCTCATGAGGCTGATCCGTAGCTACGAAAATTTACTCTCTTCCTGGAAATACGAAAATGCACCAACAACTTAGGCCAGGTTTATTGTAGTGCTTGCACGGATCCTCTTCGGTGAAGATCTTAATTTCTTATTATTTGGCCGAAAACCAAAAATTAATGGATATCTCGAACAATTTATGATAATGTTAGGCTCTAATTAACTTTTGTCGCCAAATGTAAATTGAAATGAAGAGGCTTACCGTAATCTGTCGAATTGCGAGCGAAATCTTCTCTATCTTATCATCTTTGACATTGATCAATATTTCATCGTTGACTCCCTTGACGACCGTGTGAAGATGTTGAATGATCGCGTTTCGGGCGCTAAAGTACGATCAGCCTTTATATCATTGAAATATCTTGCAGCTTTACGCAAAAGATTGGTAGGCAACAACGCAACAAGGTCAACATACTTTTTCAGGGTATTGCTGGCGCATCATCTCTCGACTTTACTCTTTTTGCACTATTTTTGTTCCCCACCTTTTCAGTTATTTACACGATTGACTATTTATACAGATATCCTCAAATCTTATTTTTCTCACCTATCGGACTTGTTCTCGAATCGATCGAGGAAGTCCTTGTACATCAAGTGGTCAACCTGGCAAATATTCATTCGTTTTTTGTACCAATAATCTCATGCAAAAATCAAAACCAATAAATGTGAGACTGTGCTGATGAAATAGGATACCGGGGAAAGACCAAAAGGAGCCATCGATGTTTGGACCCATAATCATGTGCACTCGATTCATGAAATAAGTGTTAATTTCACCATTGTAACGAAAAAATTCTTGATGTTCTTGTCATTCTACATGGTTTCCACGCCGATATTGAAGACTTACGTAAAGGTGCATGGTGCAAGAGGGACTACGTATGCGTTTGTTGCTTGGTTTCGGTCTGAATCAAGAAAATTCGTTTTATTTATAAGGCCTCCTGCTATTCCAATTTTTTAACATAATGAGGAGACGGCAAGGATACCAATAATGGAGAAGGCATAATGAATAGTCCCTCGTACAGTAAGAAAGTGAGTACGCCCAATGGAAACTATTATCGAATACTTCCGAATTCAGATTGGTGACGCAATAAACTCTGGAAAAAATAAAATTTCACAACATACCTAGCCTCAGAATGACGTGGAGCCTCTGCAGATCTTGCAAGTCGATGAGAATCCACCCAATCCTGAATGGTCATTATTGAATGACTCAGATCGACTGAAAGGCAAGACCCGTTAATTTTGAGTGAGGGACAGAATCAATTAATTCATACTCAGTCGAGTTTCGCTGCAAAAAAGTCAGTAGCTGGACATTGTTCGGTTGGTTCAGAGGAGCAAATTTCTAAATCGGTATTGCAGCTTATTTCGATAGGCAATCGCGCGGACTAAAATCAATGAAAAATGATCTTTTAAGAGACATCTTCTGTAAAAGTGGACCTCCTAAGCATATCCTTTGCACTAGAAATCATCTTTTGGTCTCCGAATTGGCTGAAAATTTGTTTTGGGGTAAATCGACCCCGTAGATCTCGAATCTGAAAAAAAGAGGCCCGCTTGACTTGAAAATTTTTCGTTGCCTCAGGGCACGAAAAAAATCCGAAAATTTGTCAAAAATTGGACGAAAATCCGATCAATACAATCTATGCTGCATTCGAATTTGGGGCCCAAGGGCATATTACGATATTAAAATGAGACCCGTAACTTCATATTAAAGCTTATTTTTAGCTCATAGAAATCTTCAAACGGCCGTCGTGTGAAATTTTTGCATTATTTTCAACGAGATTCTATCATTTTTGGAATCTACGCACTCGGTTACCCAATATATGTTAAGATCAGCCAAATCAGAGGTGACTCTCTTGCTCCACAGTAGTGAGATTTTGCTCATTTCGTGGACATCGTTTTTTCGCGCGCGCTCCTCTCCCTACCTTCCCTCTCCCTACCCTCCCTCTCCCTAGCCTTGTCAACGCAAGCATCTCATATTCTGGTGATGCAATGAGTAAACGTCGTATTACGGACTGACACCAACAATCAGCTGGCTTTTTGCTTGTATCCATTGTAATGAATTTTCAAACAGGCATGTCGTGCGATGGTGATTCTAATTGTGCCATGTTTGGGATTTTTTAAAGCGAAAATGAGGCTTAACTGAGGTACATGCACGACAGAAATGGACAGCACTACAGTAGTATACATCATAGGAGTTGTACCAGCTTCACTGCTATAGCTAGGAAAAATGGGCGATTTTTTAAATGAGTGATGTCTGTATCACCATCTTACGACATGCCTGTTTTGAAAATTCATGACAAAGGGTCCAAGCATCATAGCCTGTTGCTCTTGATGCCAGTCCGTAAAACAACGTTTGCTCATTGCATCACCAGAATATGAGATGCTTGCGTTGACAAGGGTAGGGAGAGGGAGCGTAGGGGGAGGGAGGGTAGAGAGAGGGAGAGCGCGAAAAACGACTATGTCCACGAAATGAGCAAAATCTCGCTACTGTGGAGCAAAACAGTCACCTCCGATTTGGCTGATTTTAACATATATGGGACAATCGAGTGCGTAGATTCCAAAAATAATAGAATCTCGTTGAAAATAATGCAAAAATTTCACACGACGGCCGTTTGAATATTTCAATGGGCTAAAAACAAGCTTCAAAATGAAGTTACGGGTTTCATTTTAATATCGTAAAATGCCTTTGGGCCCCAAATTCGAATGCCGCATAGATTATACTGATCGGATTTTCGTCCAATTTTTGACGAATTTTCGGATTTTTTTCGTGCCCTGAGGTAGCGAAAAATTTTCATGTCAAGCGGACCATAGATTCGTGATATACGGGGTCGATTTAGCCTGAAACCAAATTTTCAGCCAATTCGGAGACCAAAAGTTGATTTCTTGTGCAAAGGGCTGGTTCACCCTTACAGAAGATGTCTTTTAACAAAATGAACATTATAATTCCTAGTGAATGAATGGTACCTTGACTTCCTTCGTTAGCCCACATATCCCAACGCCTTGACCGTCCGATGGATCTCTGAAAATCGATTCATAGGCAAGAGGCGATTACGAGATATTGGTACTTGAGCTGTGAATTCATTGCTCATATGATATTTCAACAGTATGACGCAAATGTCGATTGCTCAGCGTCACTAATGTTATCTTTACATAACAGGTTACCGTTTCGGTCGTAGCTTCTCCCACTTTACGTCAGAATCCCTAAACAGAAATAAGTTTTTGACGATCCAAACATGTGCTATGCCTGTAGACGATGGAATGAACGCCATTTCCTTTGTCATCTGTCGCTCTCAGTCGTTCCACCTAAATATTAGATGTGGTTACAAAATCAACTGAGACATAAATATCGCTCTTATTAATAGCACTGTAATCGCGATTTTGAAACTCTACTAAATAGCAAAGTACCAGTTTTTATAAAGAGTGCAATTACCGAAAGCTTGATTCCATCTCCAAGAATTATCCGGCCTTCAAAGAACCCATCAACCAGCGATCCGAATACTCGAGATTTCGCGTCTCCTTCAAGATTTGATGATGAAATATCGTCGATTGCGTATTAACCGACCTTGTACACTTCCCTCAAGAAGCTGAAGTTTGTGAGGATGCAATTCCTCTTTCGTTCCTCCATGATTTATCACAATTTCATCGTGAAATGATGACCTTCGAGTGGAAAGTGGACGGAGATTCAGTCGGAAGGACCTCAAAAATACTCGGTTTTGTGATAATCGTGTAAGTACGACGTAGCAGCGCCTTGAGTATATGAGCCACAATGGTGAAATGGACAGTTGCCCCGTGATTATGACGTTAACAATGACTTAAAGAAGCCATAAACCGAGATTCTTGGTCATTAGTTCTGAGAATATAGCGTTAATTAGAATGGTCGATAATACCTATTCCGAAATTTTCAGATTTAAAAAAAAATATTTGAAGGGTGAAAGCTCCCTCAAAGTTGAGGTGTTTTTGGGACTGATACATCATTAATTGATCATGCCTCCTAAATTGGGAAATGTCGCCCTGAGACACGCAACCAGGCGCTGTGACAGGCGCTTTTAAAGGGACCATGATACGATTTTCGGAGTTAGTCTCAGATGAAAGAGCGCAAAATTCTGAGCAGAAAACTTGTTTACAGATATAGTCAAAAATCGCGCATATTCGAGTTATAACGCCTTAAAGTGTGCTCCCAGCCCCCAGGCTACTGTGTTTAGCGGGGATAAACAGAGTAGCTTGGGGCTGGGAGCACCCTTTGATGCACTGAATCTCGAATATGAGCGATTTCTGAATATATGTGCAAACAAGTTTTCTGCTCAGAATTTTGCGCTCTTTAATCGGAGACCAACTTCAAAAATCGTGACAAGGTCCCTTTAATAGATGGCGTCCTTGAAAAGGGACAAGTTACTGTAAGTCAAAAGTTCGGCTGATAATTACGGTAGTTAACCTAAGCTTGCAGGGATTTCCGTGCAGGACGCCATAAAATCGACTAATATTTCTCCATTTATGGCTTCTTTAATCATCCATTTTAACATTCTGGTCCAAAGGACCATGGCGCCCTTGTATTTCACCCGATCGTTTACCTGTTAAATGCGTGTAACAGAATGTGCGAAGTCGAAGCCTTAGTCCAAGGGAGATGTGCGGCCCTGAACAGACACAATTGATACCCGGCGGCAGAGAATCTCCCACGTTTCCTTCAATCGTGCATAGTTGAGAAGCTCAAAATGGTTGAAGCTTTCAAGATATGATGAGGCTGAAATATCCAATTATCAGTCGATTTAAGCAGAAAGTCTCACCATGAGAGTACTGCAACAAGAAAGCGAGTGCGATAAGTGATAAATATTTCATAAGTGGACGAAAATGACAGTCAACCGCCTTCCACGAGACAAAATAATAGAATGAAATGACAGATAGCGCATTCTTATTATCATAAGATCATATGATCATATACATACACATGCATTTGCAAGTGATCAAATGTCTTCGCAGATTCCTACAACGAGGAAACGAATGAGAGATGCATTTTAAATCAAATTTAGAAAACCAATAAATTCCAGACCTCAAGTGATTTTCACCATGCAGATGTGTTTAAGAATTTTTAAAAAATTATCTATGAAATTTTAAATCATGATCTTTCTGTTGCTAATCTGTAAAATGTGCATTTCTCATTTATCTAATCATCGCAGAGAAATTTTCTATTGGACGAACTTGATACGTGGGAGCTAATAGTAAGAATTCGATATTGCGAATGGCTGTATTCGGTAGCTCTTCTTGAAAGGGTACGCGCACTCTTTCACTCATCAACGACCGAAGTGACATTTCATAAATGTTTGCATCTCACTGGAAAACGATATCTATAAGGACATTGCGCTAAGAGTCGACAACTTTTCGCATGTCAAATTTTTTCCTAAAAATCATGATGTGCCCATATGGTGCCATGGAGAATCTAAGTTCGTTGATATCTCCGGGGACAAAGTGAAAAAAATCTTTAGGAAAATCGTTGAACGTTTAAAAATAGAAATTAAAAATTGCTTTAATTACCATACAACAAAATTCAATCATAACTTCGAAATTGCCTTCTCTCTTCCGCGCATTGTAATAGGATGAAGAACAGCAGTAAGTAGACATAATAAAATTACAAAAACGATTACATATAAAATCAATAAAGCGTTCGAAATTATGCACGGCTTCATGATTAGCCTATATGGTAAAAATGTCTCCGTTGAAGTTTGTGAAAAATGCTATAGCAGTGGTTGCTTCACTCTCTCAGAATATCTGTGATCAATGATCCATTAAAGGAGCCACACAGGGAGATTGTTTTGCATGCACTTTCGTTATCACTTCTCTCCATTCCCACACTTTCTCGTCGTCAGAGCGGTCTACTCTGACAACGAGAGAGCAAGGGAATTGGATAGAAGTGATAACGAAAGTGCATGCAAAACAATCTCCCTTTGTGGCTCCTTTAAAGAAGTGAAGAAGATCACAAGTCATTGAAAATAAGAGATCTAGGTTTGAGAGAACGGCTCATTCTACTCTTGGCAGGATAATTGTTCCAGAATCGAGAACCAATTGATGGCCATGAATCCCTGATAAGAGGACATTATCCACAATAAATACGTATTTGCATACCTTGAATGAGCATCGAACTTATTCATAGCAGAAAGGAAGAGTCGAATTAATGGGAATGAAGTGAGTGAAGAGGATGAAACGGACGACAGGGCCTTAAAGATACTATATATTATTCTAATAAAGAGACAATGCAATGTCACCTCGAAGAGATGACTGTCCATTTTACTTGGAGAACCATTAAGGAAGAAAGGAAGAGAAGATGTTGGAGGAGTTTGAAAATCATCATCTCGTTGACTCCATTCATTTTTTCAGCCACTTCTAAAAGAGATATATTGACTGAAGCAAACGAGTATTGCTTACTCTTGGGAGATTCAATGGAAAGTTCTCCAATCTTAGCAGTATGAGAAGCGAGAGAATCCCCTTCAGTAAATGACTCATTCTCACTTAATCAATCAATATCATTGCAAAGTCTACAATAACAAACGTTTCACTCAATACTACATGTGCTTCTTTCATCTTTTCATCTCCTTCCCTCTTCTCTTTTTCATTCTCGACTCGCAATGAACGAAGATGTCCCTCGACTACTTTCAATCTATAAAACACGCATGTAACACAACCATATAACTCGTGATCAAACCCTTCTGTGCTAGAAACATCGATTGGTTTCCACGAAAAAGGCCAATTTTCAGCAAAAGAAATTCCATCAGCGATAGCCAGTTGCCTTCCAACCTCAACATCGTGGCTCATAGATATTTTCTCAATCGAAAGGTATTGTTACCTTTTCTATTCCTTTGTCAAAATCCCGGCGAGACATGTCTCGATTCTGAATCGGCGTTATATGAACAATAAATAGAGAAAAAGTACCGTAATCCTCCATTTTCGAGAGAATTGATTGGCCAATGACTCCTCAGAGAAAGGACCAGCAACACCAGTGAGAATATATGAAGAGAGAAGAGAGGACGAGATGGGAGAAGAGATTGAGGATGTCAATGAAGAAGGGGAAAGAGTTGTCTCAGGATAATGAGAAGAGACAATGAATCGAGGGGGGCAAGAGTGGTCAGATGCTCTGTAATCCATTCTTACAGTCCACTGCAGTGCATACAATTCACCTGTAAATTCCAACAAAGAATGAATGCATCACTTTCTTCATTTCATTCGTTCTTTCCTCCTTGTCTTCTCTATCATAACGAGAACATACAATATCCATTGCGCATTTCCTGTTCCTACTAGCGATTCTAAAACGGCAATTTTGTGTATTTCTCATTAGATATCCCTCGAAGCTGCCTGAGAGACATTGCTCTTCGGAGAATAGACTAAAATGAGAAATGAACTTTCTCGCATAAAATGACTGTTATCGAAACCCTAGTTCCCACGCATCATTACATTCACAACAAAGATCATTGTATCCTTGTAAGAAACGAGAATTCGTGCAATCTGAAGCTCTATTTGAAAATATGTACAGAACTTGAACAAACTTCGGTATGGCCAAGTTTGGAAGCAAAGTGAAGAGGAGTATTAGAGATACATTCTCCCTTCATTTTTGGCTTGTCTGGAGTGTTCAAAAATGAAGGAAGAATGTTTCTCATTCTGAAGGACGCGTCCTCTTCATTTGTTCCATATAGTCGAGTCTAAAGAAGTTCTTGAAAAGGAAATTTTACGCCAATCCATACCAGGAAAGAGGCATCAGTGATAAACTTCAGAATGTGTTCTGCAACACGGAAAAATCCCGATTTAGCAGCAACATGGAGAGCGTTATATCGACAACCGGTCTGAATTGAAAGGTCTTCTGAGACATTGAGAATTGACAATGACGGGTCTTCTGAGACAATAAAAAGTGAATGAGAAATGATTCACCTGAACAATAGCAGCATTGTCTGCTGCCACATTGACGAGATAACGGGGATTTGATTGAACTAAGACAAGAAATTCCTCCAGATTATCCTTCTCCACCACCTATGCAATACCATATACAATATTAAAAACAACAGAGAACATACCTTCTTAAATTTGCTCATTTCCACTAGGCTTACTGAAGGAAATGGAACAATTGGCTCGGAAGACTGTTTTGTCTTTTTGCTCGAGTCATCCTTGTCTCCTGACTACAATAACCATCTTGTTTATGAGAAAAAAGCATATACTGACTTTATGCTCAACATCAGCGTGGCATTCTCTTTCGTAGACATTTTGCGCATCTTGGGCACTCTTGAAATTGCGAAATCGGGCTCCTGAAGGAACGAATGAATTAACACAATTTTGCGAAATTCTTAACAAACCTTTCATCTTTCCTTCTGGTGTGTTTGCAAACTTGCTTGCCTCTTCAGGGGTGTCGAACAATGTTCGAGGAGAATTATGGAAATCATCGGAATAAAATATTCCAAAAACACGCGAAGAAGGCCCCTTGCAGGATTGATTAGTCATCCCAATTGAACTGTAATTCTCAAATATATTTGTCTGTTAAAAAATCGTGTGAAACATTTGCTAAATCTCTCGCGATGGCCATAGATAGGGTTTCTAAAACGGCAATAAAATGCATTTCTCATTCGTCTAATTTCCGCGGAGCGGATATCTCTACGAAGAATAGACAGCCGCTCCGAGTCAATTAGAAGAATGAGAAATGCACTTTATTACCGTTTAGAACCCCTAGTCAGAGAGAGGACGAATAGTATGCAAAATAAGAGATGCAAGATTCGGTCAAAACCTAATGAGCGTACTGTGTATAAACGTTCGGTTAGGATGCATAATACGCATTCTCGCACATGCACAATAGAATAATGTAAAGATGATGAGTAAGAGAGTGGAAGATTTGAATGCATGCCTGGATCATGACATAACTAACATGTGACCCCTGATAAACTTGTATCTTGTAAGGATGATGAGTGTCTGCTTGTCAATTGCATTGTGCCCGTTGGCATCCCTCGATTATTTTCGTTTTGTGACTGTGAATAGCACATAAATCGAAGTGCATTCGTTGTCTCTCATTCTTATCCGAGCAATTGAAAGCGATAAACTTTCGGAGAAAAGTTAGGAAGAACAAATTCACTCCTATGGGCGATTCACGTGTCTCTAATTGTCAACGAACGGCATTGACTGTGATTATTTAACACTTTTCAACGACATCGGTTGATCGAGGCTAGGTAGCGCATTCTGGAAAGTTATTGACAGCAGCAATTTTTGGAAACAGCTGGTGAAAAGGCCTTCCAAATGATGTAAAAAAACTCTAAAGGAGTTACCCATTTTTTGCGTAACCTCAGGAGCATCAAAACATATTTACTTGTCAGAAGGATCTTGCGATTCCGGCTTGACGTCGAGCTTCCTACTTGCTGCGAATGGTCAGCTTCCAATACGGCTGAAGTTACATCGGGGGTATAGCTCAGTGGTAGAGCGCTCGCTTAGCATGCGAGAGGGCTGGGGTTCAATTCCCCATACCTCCATACTTTTTGCTCTAACTAGCCCTATTTGCAAGCAGCCACAGGAGTTGTACCACAGATTTCATGGACTCTTTCTTATGTTTGTGGAATAAGAAGCGTGAGTCAAGAGTATCGCCAAGTCTGTTGTGATGTGGTACCGGCGTGAAATCACACACACTGATCAGTCACCTTCTCCCTCTCGTTCTCTCGACCAACACAATCGTTTGATAAGGGTCATTACTCTTTCAAAACTATTGATGGAGTCATTGTTGTCTCTTCCCGCGGAGAATATATATGAGATTCTCACATACTTCAATGATCAACAATTGAATGCTCTTCGTCTAACGCACATAATACTTCGGACTGTCATCAACAGACATCGTAGAACTCTGTACAAAAGGTTGTCATTTACCATTTTTTCATCTTTGGTGCCTAAAAGTAATGGCTGTAACTGTCTCAGTCCACAGGGTAATTCTAACATGAAAAAGAAAAAAATTCGCTGGTAGATATTGTGCAAAATTATTTTTCAATTTCGATGACCCCATGATTTAGGAAGTTGATATTATGAGATCTATGAGGGACCTTGTCACGATTTTTGAAGTTAGTCTCAGATTAAAAAGTGCAAAATCCTGAGCATAAAACTTGTTTACATATTTACTCAGAAATCGCTAGTATTCGAGATATGAGGCCGGTCGGCTACTGTTCGAACACGGGGTGGTACAAAAAAACTCATGATCTCCGATCCGGATGAAATTTTCACAGATGTTCATATAACCCAAAAGACGACTGCTCGCCAAATTTGAGCACCTAGAAAAATTTTTGCCGTCCGCTGCAGCATGCGAAATGTTGGCACGACCTAAAATTCAGAAAATCATAACTACCGCTGGGATTTAGCTAGACCCTTAATCAAGCATATCATTCGACGCCTCTTGAGCTGGAGATTCTAGATAAAATGGGTATTGATTTTTGACAATGCAATTTTTTAAAGTTGTGGCCTAAAATTGGTCGTAACTTTTGTGAGAGTGATTTCCCACGAGCATTGACGACTCCAGAAGAAGCGCCTTGAAAAGTTGTATCGAATGATGTACATTTTTCAAAAATCGAAGATCGGATCTGTTACGCGTTTTTGGCATTTTCTGTTTTTTGGCGCACGAATTCCTATACAACCGCACTGCTCTGTGGTGAAATGGAATGAGAATGCAATGTGTTTCACGCATTACAATGTTAGAGGTTTACGAAGAACGAAAGTGCGAGCAAAATAAGCAATTAAGGGAGTGTCAGTCTATAGATGTGATGTTCTGTTGGATCAACCATCCAAGTCCGTTATTAAAATAGGTTCTCTGTAAGATCGAAAGTGGGGGCGGCACACACCTTCAAACATGTTTCTCGGTTCTGAAATTTTCAGTGTAGCATACCCAGGTGTGATACACTTCAGCCGCGATTTCATACATTTTGACCATAGATCAAAGATCAAATTGTCAAACTTAGAATTAACCCATATGTCATATAATCATTCGATAGAGCGCCAAAAGCTAACTACAAAACCATGTTTTCTAGATTGGACAACCTATATCGATTTCCGTCGAGAAATCATGGTGTCATCGGACATCACTTTTTCTAGGACTACGTCATTTTGGCCTAATCAGCCACCGGAATCTACATAAATTTCGGCTATGTTCGACGTCCTGGCCATAGGTATAGGGCTGCATGTGTAATATACAACTTTATAAATTTAAACTGCTGCCAAGTAGTAGCAGGCAGGATGCCCGATCTTTCAACGAGAGGTACACAAACATGGTATCAGTCAAACTTACAACTGCAAATGCAATACTTCAAAAATCATTGCATCTTTACGGTTTGCTATGCGCGTCTGAAACAATGCATATGAACTCTTCAACTTTACTTCTGCACGATGTTGGTAAGCGCAAGTCACAGCCTTGGCTGTTTCCGCAGATAAAAATTCTCAAACTATAGACATCAAGGATATTGGTACTGAAAAATCGCAAAAATGAATTCTAATGAACGACGGGTATAAGCAGCAATTATTGTAGAGTATTTTTAAACAAATTTTTGGCGCTAATCTGAGCTTTTGAAATCTATTTCGATGAAAAAGGAATAAAAAATCATAACTCGGTTGAAAGTGGATTTCAGAAGCTCAGATTAGCGCCAAAAATTTGTTTAAAAATACTCTACAATAATTGCTGCTTATACCCGTCGTTCATTAGAATTCATTTTTGCGATTTTTTCAGTACCAATATCCTTGATGTCCATAGTTTGAGAATTTTTATCTGCGAAAACAGCCAAGGCTGTGACTTGCGCTTACCAACATCGTGCAGAAGTAAAGTTCAAGAGTTCATATGCATTGTTTCAGACGCGCATAGCAAACCGTAAAGATGCAATGATTTTTGAAGTATTGCATTTGTAGTTGTAAGTTTGACTGATACCATGTTTGTGTACCTCTCGTTGAAAGATCGGGCATCCTGCCTGCTACTACTTGGCAGCAGTTCATATTTATAAAGTTGTATATTACACATGCAGCATATCAGACTCGTATGACTTGGTGGTGAGAGTATATAAATTTTTCTATGTGTGACCTCTCATTTGTATGATGTTTTTCTGGTTTTTGATTTACAAGCATGAAAAGAAATTTTTTGTTAAAACGAAAAGATAGTATTAGCTAGCGCTTTTCGTGACGAATAAAGTAGAATGACGGACGTGAAAAATATAGAAAATTAACTAAGTTATAATTTTTGGAACATGGGTGATTGAAGAATGATTGTGAGTTTCCTGCCGTTCAGCGACGAATTTGGCATCTTTTGTCCGTGATTTGGAGATTCGAAAACATTGTTTAATATTCAGAATTGAATGGCGAATTCGATGGAAGAAAAAACCGCGTAACCATTTAAGAAATATTTTTTGCTATGTGCTTCCGAATGTCAGCCACTGAAATTGATTTTTTGTACCAAAAAATAATGAAAATAAACCAAGGTATGATTTTTCAAACGAGGATGATTAAAATGAAAATGGCGAAAAAAATGATTTCCTGCCATTTGCGAACCAGGAGGATATGACCCAAAAGCACTATATCGGGAACTTCTTTTCCGATATGCATCCCAAAAAAACATATGACACATCTGGCACCAACTTGACAAAGTACTGACAGGGGGTCCAGTATAGGAAATATTGCGTCTTAATAACCACTCGAAACAACGACGGGTCATTTCATTAGTATCAGCTCTGATCATTTCACTAACAAAATATGAATGAATAAACATTTATGTATCGTATCTGCCGAGGGCCGACAACACTCGCTCACAACTCTCTATCATGCATATTCACACATACGTTTATCATTCACAAAATAAATATTTGTGAGTGACACAGTTAGGTGTTTTTGCGTTGTGGTTTCAGGACCCGGCATTACCGAATGTTTCCCCTGTTTATTAATAATGTTAATCGATTCTATTTATTTGTTTGTACGACGAATGACCCTCTGGGACTTGAATGACGTATTTGCCTTGTCCTATTGCGATTTCTCTCTTCACAAAAAGAACCATATTGAATCATCAAACATCAAACGTCATGGTCAGTGCTGTTTGAGTCATTCCCAACGATGCGCGACGAATTCCGATAAATTCATTATGGATGGTATTGAGCAATAATATTGTGGCTAATGAATGCTGACGCACAGCCAGTTACGCGCAAGTATTTCTGTTCATTCAATCGTATGTGGGAGGATCTCGAGCGAAATGAAAGGCGTTTAGATAAAAACACATGGTTACGTGGACGATACAATATTATTGAAAATGCTAAATCATATTTCCCAAATCCCATGTAGACTTTTGTCATTAAAGGTGAGAGACGAGAGAATAGCATAGGTTAGGTAGATTAGAATTTGTTTTGCTACAAATGCTGTGTTGAATCACTCATAGAACGGAAGGTATTCAAAAAACACGTGTAAAAATGCTATCGCATCTGGGGGTGGTAACCTCACCAGTCTCCCTTGTGGAATCGTTAGTGGCGAGGATAGACAGTGTACACATGAGAAGATACGGATGGATAGACATCTAAATTGTGAAAACACATGGATACCATACCATTCTACTGTTTGCCAGTCGGAAATATAGAGAGACGATCGTGAAAAGATAGATTTAGGGTTATAGAAGAGTCATATGCAACACACCACGATGGATATATACACCGTCGACAAACAGTGATGTATCATTCACATGGTCAGTGTATCATGCAAACCATCTCAGAGGTGGCTGAAAAGTCATCTTCTTCATTGTGGTTTTCAACAGTTGGCTAGAAAACCAAGCTTCACGGTATATCGAATTAGCTTTTATTTTCAACAGACTGACTCGGTGTGCACTATGGGGTAAGGGCACCAAGGTGTGATGGAGAAAGTACAATCGGCTCGGTCTTTGTCTGCTATCGGCCAAATCACAGCATTCAGTCATTTCTTCTCATTTCTGTATGTGAGCTCATTAGTCTCGCTCATTTTCACTTTCACGTACTCCCATTTCTCAAATAATAATTATATTTTCCGTGAGACAATAACAACGCACTGCTTAATCTTTGATTATTGACCTACTAAACGCTGATTTCTTCCTATATGATGAATAGAATGAACAGCTCTATCTACTTAGTATGCCATGAGCCGCCTGACCGGCAGGTGATTCCTCTTAAGGGTTAAATATATTTCCTTAATGCCGGTGCAATGTTAAGTTTCGGTGAATGGGGGAATCACAGGATAGGGGTGCTGGATAATTGAAGAATTTCACATTTATTCCACAATGGGTTCATGAGCCGAAAAGGTCTAAAATGCGGCAGTCTTTCTCCCGTTGACTGGTGGTAGTCTTCCATATATCAAGTTTTACTGCTCGTTTTTGTCTTGTTCGTAGCGCGCGCCAGTGCATACTCGTGCATAATACTGGTTTTGCTAACCTCAAGAGTTCAGATGAAACTGGTATTCCTCCTCCTACAAGGAACTCTTCTATCTACTATAATGTTCTCTGGTCAGTCCAAAAGATAATTTCCGCTGGATGCTTGTTCCACGATGATGAAATGTGTGAAAGACAGGCGCCATGAGCATTTGCGCCATTATGGTGAAGTGGACAGATAAACCTTCGTGTCAATTTCATCATTATGGTACAAATATCTTCGGAGAGCTTGTTTTCACCCATGAAATAGTCTCCATACTAATTTATGTAGCGCAAAGGTACAAATCTTTACTTCAATCGCTCTTTTCCGTTGTTCAATGACATTTTTCAGCAATGGCTTCGACTTCAGCCACCTTCCAAGGCATTACAGACACACTTGCGCCAGAACATGAGAAGGTATCAAACAGAAAACATGAGATGAGTACGCGACACTGTCGTAGTTGCGAAAATGTCTTCGTGAGTAGGATTTTACCGCTAATGGGAAAATATTCACAATCGGCAATGAGCATGATTAATCATTGTGAACTACAGGGAACTAAATAGCCCAGGAAAAAGTTTGGTCTTCCAGTACGCTGAAGCCCTCAACATAGCAGCAGCGACTTTCAAGGAAGCTGAGGAGATTTATAAGGATGAGGATGCATTCAGTAACAGCAATGGATGGAAGAAGGTTGATAATTAAATTTAAAATTGACTTCTCGGACGACGCATACATGTCCATAGCGGGAGATCAATAAATGAAATGCAACGAGAGAGGAGGATTGGCATAGAGGAGAGACAAGAAATTTTAGCACTTAGTAGACAGATTGCAAGCAAATGATTGTGTGAACACTGAATTTTTTTTAGTAACTATAATTAAGGATGGTGACAACGAACATGCGACGGCTTACACGAAGACCATAAGCAAGGGCAAATTTATCGGCAGCACTGTAAGTATCGAACCTTTACTGAAAAACAGAATAACCGTTGCAGGTAACAGTGGAAGGAAATGTCGAGTCAGTGCTGCATGATGTTTGGGGTGTAAGCATTTCTCGCTCTTATACTAAATAGTGAGTCGTGTTTCAGGACTTTACTAAAATGCCGGACTGGAACACCAACTACAAGTTTGCTTCCACTGTCGCCAAGCTCTCTGACCACGCAGATATAGTGCTGGTAAGATAATGCAACAGAATTCGCGAACAAAAGTGCAGGAAGATTCATCCACAAAGACTGTTTTGAACCCCTAAATCTAAATGTCTGTCGCGGTCATCTTTTCTTTTCGGAATGTTAATCATGTTCCAGTACGGCAACAACGACATCCTCGTTGTCTCGGGACGAGAGTTTGTCTGTGCAAGGATGTACAGGCCCATTCATGATGGTAAGATTCTCTTTGCTAATCAAAACAAGGGATATTCATCCACTACTCGAGAAACTGTTGGGGAATTGCGCCTCCTAACTTCTTAACTTTCCTAATCTCCGGCACATATCTATATTTCCGAATGAATGATATGTTGTTCAGGTGGATACATAATAATCCAACACTCGGTAGACGTCGCAGATGCTCCCGTTTCGAAGGACAAAGTTCGGTGAGAAATTATTCTCAGACTACCCATTCCGCACTATTAGTAGGTATTTTTTGAAAAGTATTAGACGTTGCTAATTTGTCTGAAAATGTAATTAAAATAATCCCGTGATATGTAGGTATTCGCAATCATTTCAGGGCTGTAGTAGAAATAATGGCGATCCGACTCCGTCCTGACCCATCTTCACCTGGAGCAAAGACCATCTACGACACTGCCGTAATTGTGGACTTGAAAGGATACATCCCTAAGTTCCTCCTCAATGGGGTTGGTCATTCTTGTCAAATAAGATGAAAACCAAGAGCGCCATGGAAATTTGCGGCGTTATGGTGAAGTGGACAAGTTGTCCTGATTATTACGACGCAATTGTTCATTTCACCGTTATGACGTTAATATCCGTGATGCGCATGTCTTTCACCGTTATAGGCAAATGACATTGTAAGAAAGGAACCCCACACACAGCCGTGTGTCGTTCGTTCATTGCTTCAACGATTTTATGAACATTCCTGTGAATTTCATCCCATAACAATCGTTCTTTGTTGCAGGTTCTCTCAAAGATCGCATTGATGGACGCAGACGGAATCAGAAAACACTACGGTGAACTGGCACAAAAAAGTGGATAATAACCCCATTTTACGACTTCCTTGTTTCCATATGTTGCATTGGTTTATTGCCCAAATTTGGCCATTTCTGTGGACAACGAGTGTGCGATTAATCTTTGAAGTTAACATTTTTGATGATGATCCATGTTGCCATTGTGTTTTCAACTACCATGATAGCCGCTGGACAGTCCGTATATATGCCGTTCATTAGTTGTTTCGAAGAAATGAGAGCTTTCGTCTTCTGATGAAATGCATGTGAAAACAGTCTATGACATCTACACACCAGTCGAGATAATATGAATTCACAATAGCCTTAGACACGATTTATTCAGTCATGTCGTTACGTCAAATGTTTTGCACATCTTCCCTTTCACAGTAAACAGAAGAACATTAACGGAATTATTTTGCATTCAATGCCTTTCACGCTCCCCGGTGAATGGTAGAATTCGAGATATTTTCACGGTTCGCGATATGGGATTATAGATCAACTTGGTGTTATTCATCATTCCTGGGTTGTTGTCGTTATGCACAGAGAGACAAACGCATAGAAGAGATAGAAAGGAGTGGAATGGTCGAATTTCCCACCTTTATCTGGGGATATTTTGCCAATGCTCGGACACTGAGGGATTACGGACAGGTACATGGGTATGAAAATAGCGAGAAAGAGTGTTGATCGGTCAAGCGAAAGGTTGGATAGAGGCGTGAACATTTACTTTGGAAATCATGGAATATCATTCCCCAGAGACTGTCTGCCTAGATTATATATAGGCGCAAAGCTCTCCATTTCTAATCTTGATCGAAGTTTTATACACTGAAAAATATCTGCCGCTCCGGCTTACGATCGGCAGTTATTCAATTGCTGGATGATAGTATTGTTTCTGTAGCTACCATCCAATGGTAGAATAACTGCTGGTCTTACACGGAAGCGTTCGTCAAATTTCTGTGTGTATAAATCGGTGAAAAGGTGCATTTCATCTAAAATCCGAGGAGTGATTTCTATTATAGTCGAAGGAAAATAGCTCCGCGGCGATTAGACGACCGGTAAATGCACTTTTTACCAATTCAGAACCCCCGTCACGCACCTTTCACCCACTACCGTTTTAGATCAGTCTTGGAAGTATGAAGAATCTTATATTGGTTATCGCACAATTGGTGCTGCTCTCTGCAAATATCCACGGTAATCACCGTCCTTTGGATTGAGGGACTAACAATTCTTTGTCAGATGTGACTGCGGCTTCTGCTACATACTATGACGTTACGGACACACTTGGGCCGGAGCATGAAAAGGTGACGTGATAATGTTGAGTCTAAGGGCAATATAGTACCTGCGTGTAAGCTGTAGTTTCCATATGTGATCCTGATTCCGACACTGCATCTCAACATAGAAAATGTTCCAAGGAATATTGCGCCATTCAGAGTTAAGTAGAGTGATTTACAGTACTCGCAACCTTTCTTGGCGGCGGCTGATGCATTCAAAGAAGCTGAGGAATATCTTGGAGAGGACATATACAGTGGAAAGAATGGATGGAAGAAGGTCAGTTGATACGTTATCGCTCATTCTCAGGAACGAGAAAGGATAAATGTGAAAATAAATGGCCAAATTCGTAACTAAGGAAGGCCGACAACGTTTTTAGCGGGTTAGTATTGTCAGAAAATATGGGCTGAAAAAGGCTGTCGGGTGGGACCTAAAAAGCACAAACTTGGAAATACTACCGTGGAGCAGGGAACAAAGCGAGAGAGAGAGACGGTGCGGGATGTGATGTTTCTAATGAAAACAAACTAAAATTGAATTGGGTTTAATGACTCACCTAAAGACTCAAAAGTAAATAATACAATACGTGTTGATTTATATAATATGGTCATCATCCACCTATGTGATGGTCATAATAACTATCAGCGCCCATTTATTCATAATTGCAAAATTTATAACAAATCTGCTTCTGCTAATCGCTATTCTTGAAAGAACGTCTTTGGCATTGCGCAATGGCATAGTTGCTGACCACGATCAAAACATCGCGAGTTCGTTGCCCACTGTGCCCTAAAGTTTTGCGAAGGGGGGAGATGAAACGAGATGAAACGTTCAGGACGGTGAATCTGGTGAGGGCGCCGTATGCTACGTGAAGAGCAACAACAAGGGCAAGTACACTGCTACATCGGTTGGAATCAATCAATACATAGACCTACAAAACATCTCTTCAGGTCCTTGTCGATGGAACACCAGAAGATGTGTTGTATGACACGTGGAATGTCAGGAGTTTTCTCATCCCTTATTTGCTATTTACCTTAGTCTCAGTAACCCAGTCGAAAATATCAACGATTCCACGCGTCTACAAAAAACATTGACTCCGCAGATTCCTTTTGTCTTTGTTTGTATATCATATCACACTACTCAATTTCATTCATACAAGAGGCTTGGCATGTAGTGACGTGAACTGTTCAGGACTACGGAAAAATGTCCGATTGGAATAGCAACTACAAGTATGCGAAAATTGTGGTGACGTTCACTAACAATTCCGATATCGTAACAGTAAGTCCTTTCAATCTATTGAACCAGAAAACACTGCACATTATCCGCTAGTGTCACCATACGGGACAGAGAAAAATATTTATCGTTTAAACTGTCCCATACTACTGACTGAAACCGCCGCAGACTTTTCCACAGTTAACTAGTGGCAGTGAATATCTGGATTAAAAATAACCTAACCCACTTCAGTTCGGTAACAACGACATTCTTATTGTTAGCGGACGTGAAATAGTCAACGCGAGGATACGCAGACAATTGCCCACAGGTTTATTTTTAGAACTTCATTGCAAGTTCAATCAGTGCATTTGTCAATTCCTGAATCTCTGAGGAGCGGTCGTCTTTTCATGCGATAGACAACAAACAGTTGGACAAACGTCAATATCGTTCCAGAATACGGTCCCTACATAAGACTCTTTATTTTGCAGGAGGATACCTGATTGTGGCCCGTTCTGTATTGATTGATGAGCTGCCGATACAGAAAGACAAAATTCGGTGAGTGGAACAATTCCCACCATTTGTATACAAAAACATCTTTTACATAACATAACATAAAAAAGCAAACCGAACTGATATTCGGAGTATAAACGCTCACTTCGTTTCATCCTAAGCACTCTCAATTTTGCGTGCTATTTTGACGAACCATGATGTAGCTTTCGGTATGACTTGGCAATCAGTTGTCTCTTACGAACGATAGACAACCCAACTCACAGAAACGCACAAAACCTTTTTCTGTCAAATCCCAATCGAACTGAACTGATATTCCTTGCATGAGGAATATCAGTTTTTTTCTAGAGAAGATGTATTAAATTAACTTGTTATTTCGCATCTTTTCATTGCCCATCCAAAGCAAAATCAAACACTTTTTTGCGTTAACCCACTAGAAGGGTTTAGTCATCATTAGGAACAGATTGTCCAATACATAGAGGCTGACGTTAAAAGCTCTTTACATGGATAATATCAGTGCCGACATGGAACTCTACGCCATCAGACTGCGTCCTGATCCTTCAGGAAAGAAGACATACTACGAAGTAGTTATGAATATCGACCTGAAGGGATACATTCCCAAGTTCCTGCTTAATGGAGTAAGTAGGCCGTACGAATTGGGTGTCGCTATCAGTGACTGTAGTGGAATTATCTAATCTCCGCGTAGCTGTTATCTCTCCCTCTCATGTGATGGATATCCGCTCCGCGGAGACTGGACGAATGACAATTTCACTAAAGTCACTGATAGTGCAACCACACCGTGAATGCCTTCGCACATCTCAAGAGTTTCGAGAAATATCGACTTATTGCAGGTTCTGGGCAAAATCGCTCTCATGGACGCCGACAACATCAAGAAGCACTATCATGAATTATCTGAGAAGGCTGGAAAATAAAGATCATCGATGTTAACGAAAACATCTCCACAATCACACACAATCCTATGCACAATGCGATCTCACTTTTTCGTTTTATTTTATCCTGTCAGATAAGAAGAGCTCGTTGGGAGAATAGTCCTTGAGTGTCTCGTATTAATTGCGAGCCTAAGACTCTGGGAATTCCTAGGGTCTGACCGGGGGCGTCGTATCAAGCATCACCATAAACGTTGTTCCCGAAAGAATCGTCTCTTCGTCTACGATTTCCTCATCCCGTTATATAATATATCTCGTTGACCTAGGAATCGGAATCCTCTACATATCCTAAACTCGGATTGAAGTCACTTCATATTGTGACTATGCAGTTAGTCGTCTAAGCCCGCTCTATCTGCTTTGAAAGAAAATGTCCTCCATCCACGACATTTGCAACAGCAACGTTGACTTGGAGGAAGAATTCATTGATCGGAACACCGGTATGTCAATTTTTCTTGAATTATTGTCACCATCAACCCAAATTTCATTATTTGTATGACATTTTGCTTTTTTTTATTCGATTAATCTCAAACTGCTAGTTGGCACTCACAAAGGGCAGTCGACCGGTCACAAATAAGAAATGCGCTTTTTGCCGATTTAGAAATCCTAGTGCGAACTGCTGCCCTTTAATCATTGATTGTCGAGAGAGAGGAGGACAGTGAAGGGAATGAGACGACCACTAAGAGCGGAGGTAGGGGAAAGGAATGAGAAAGGAGTTGGAAAGAGTTAATCGCTTTGCCACGTCACAGCCTGTCAAACAGTACGGTTTCATTCCGCACGTAGAGGCGAGAATGAGATCAGATGCTAATGCAACAAATGAAATCACATGCTAATGAGGTTTAAAGAGGTTTTTGATATTTATCGGACTTCAAAACAAAAATATCGGAAAAAGCCCACGTACGATTGTTCGGAATTATCATTGGCATCTGTCACAAAATTTTGACACTATTTCAACACTTTTAGATGAGTTATGCAAAAAATTTTTATAACTATCTTCAAAATATTCAAATCGCGTCCCATTTATTTTTGCCAGTAACATGTAATCATTCCCGACAATCGTGCGTGGGCTTTTCCCGTTATTTTTATTTTGAAAGCAGTTGTAAATTAAAAATCACCTCGCGACCCACTGTGGGAACGATTATCGATTATTCTAATGACCGCCCTCTCGGAAAGACGTGAAAGAGAATGAATTGTCCGACAAAAACCCTACTGTTTGACAGGCTGTGCCACGTTCAGTGCGAGACCGCAAGATTGATTTCAGAAATTTGCAATGCAAATTATCGGCAATTAAACGAAAATCAATGTTTATCTATTATCAATCAATATCAATATGTTTATAATATCAATGGCATATAAAACAGATAATGCTCCAGCTCATCCAGTCAGTGACTGAGGTTTGGTGACAGCGAAAGTGCTATTCAGTTCGAATCCCTTTTGATTCGGCTCTCATCATAAGCCATATCGTCTAAAAGTGCGTCTAATGAGCAGGGGTTCAAAAACGGTAGATTTGTCATCATTCTTCTCCAGAGCGCAGTTGTCTCACTCCATGATAGACGACAGCGCGGCGGAGAAGAATTACGCCTAATTTACCGTTTTTGAACTCATGCTAATGAGAGATGGGGCTGAATGCGCGTTGCAACCTAAGCAATGAGAATGTACCGAACGCAACGATTGCATGCTGTACTGTAATTGACATTGTCAAAACTCCTTTTGTCTTTACTCCCAACTTATAAACTGACGAAACCTGATCGCGGAGGAGGAATATGTTCTTTGGATTTTGACCTCATGATAGAATATTCATTCATGTAAAATAAATCACAAAGACGCAAAATAGCCCATTCAAAATTTGTCCCCCGCTCACTTTTTATCTCTCATTCCTTCCCTCATTCTTTCCCTTTCCTACTTCACCGGGCGGTCGACTCTCACGGCTCTCGTCTTCAACTATGTCAGTGATTTCGGCCTGCCGTATCCCGTTCCCTATCTACCCTACCCCCGTAACTTACCGTACCCTCCTTCAGGGATCCTGCATCTTTCAAGCTCGTCACGGTCCTCGTCTTCACCATCACTGCCGCGTCACTTATCTACGTTTACAAGAACTTCATGAGTGAGTACCGTAATCCCTTTACAATCAATCAATATTTCGGTTTAGCGCGTCCCGAGGCTGAGACTACTAAGGAGTCCACCAACAAGAATCCGTCGAGTAAGAAGAAGAAGAGGAAGAGACGCACGGGTAATTGTAATATAATACCGAGCATATCCAATTCTGAAGATGGATGTGGGATATTTTAATTCATGGTGTCCTGTAAAAATTTGGCCGAGGACGCTTTGGCTAGAATGCGCAATTCACTAAAATGAGTTTTTTTTTAATTGAAGGAGCTCCATGTACTTAAAGAAGCCGTAAAGTGAGTTTCACAAACAAGATATAGGTGATCCGCAACGATTTGCCTGAGGATTTACCTACAAAGTACGGTAATTTTTCGTCTGGCGTCTATGTTAATCCTCCCCTCTCTCGCCTTTCTCATTTATTGATCTCCCCGCTACAGTATCCAATGAACTTTGCGTTGGTGTTTCGAGCTTTAATTTTCTTTTGAAAATAAAAACTTTCGGGTTTCTATATAGTTTTCGACGTTGAACAAATTCTTTAAGTTGTCACATTACAATGAGAAGGCTACGTAGTAATGTTTTGCACAGTCTTGCCTTCGCCTAAATTTAGTACTGAGATTGGCATAGTTATTCTAATTTGGGTGAAACCTCTTTGAAAGCGCTCTGACTTCTCTCTTGTCTCTTAAATTCGCACTCTTTGAATGTTATGATTACGGTAATTCAAACGGATCACATATTTCATTGAGCTGTGCTTGGGGCATGATAGCACGTAATAGGGAAGGAACCGATTTAGCATTTGTGAAGTCGACGGGTCAAGTTCAGTGCAATATAGCCATTTGCAATTTTCTGGAACAATGATATAAAAGGATTTTTTGGAACTACCAGGTTTTTTATGGAAAGGAGATTCTGGAGAAAGAGAGATAAGCATACATAAACTACAAGACCTAAAACTTCACCATATGTGATTTTGAACCTCAAAAGCGCTTACGGTCGAATAGAAATTGAAATAGACGCGAGCTTATTCCTATGAATTTATTCAAAGATGGATTAAAGCAATTATAACATTCAGGCATCTGTGAGTTGTCGATCAGGACGTGCGGCAGTGGAATGGGCGCTGTCGAGAGCGTGAAAGTAAAAGGTCTCTTTATGAAGAGCGAATAAAATTGTTCTTATAAAATTGTCGTATTTCTTCAAACTTCTTCACTTGATATTTCGTTCACATCGATTATTTCGTATTTATACTTCAAATTTCGTTGAAATTTTTTTATGTCTTGTTGCTGATACGTTCATCTAAAGAATTCACACACCACATAATACAACCTACGACAATGACAGTCTACGGATACACACGTCTTTGTTCTTTTTGTACATGCATTGAAAACAAAATTTCCTGGACAGAATGGTCTATGTCCAATGAAGCAATTTATCGTGCATTGTATGATGAACGCATAAAAAAGTATACAAAAAAAGATACGATTTGGCTTTCATCCGCTTTTAAAAACATCTTTTTCTGGAATCTAAAGCCAAATCGCGCAGGCGCAGAGCTGCAGTTTACAATACATAGGTACCTTGTCAATATCGTACGCCCTATCTTTACTGCCAAATTTCTATGTTGTTAATTCAAATGCAATGGTTTGTCTGCCGGACAGTATAGTGTCGAGAAACAGAAAGGAAATGGAAGAGTGTAAGTCATCTAGAGGTCTCGTTCATAGAATATCAGTACCGTTCGAATTCTTTGATCGGAGCATCGTTATGTCAATTTTTCTTGAAGCGCATGAATGAGAAAATGTTGAACACGGAATCTGTATTTTGCTACAATATCCTTTCTAGGAGTACTGAAGACTCCGATGCTTGGGACGACGCAGTGGAATATCTTTAAAGGGACGTTCCACTCTAATTTGAAAGAACCCTATCACTCATTCGAATGATCCGACTCCCGTACGGATTGCTTTCCCCTTTAGGGCAGAGCCAAAGAAATGGGCAAAGATCCAAATGGGCAAAGATTCAAAAGCTGAACCGCTCGGGGACCGAACCAGCGACCTTCCGCTCAAGGGGCGCGCGCCTTAGCCACTCTGCCATCACGTACATGTTTGAGAGCGCGCAGCAGTCCTCTTTGTACGAGGTTCTGCAGACATGAACTGTGTGTGCCCTGGGGCTAGAAGCCCTGAGGCTGCGTATCAGCGTATACGCAGCCTCAGGCTCCTGACAATTTGCCAATTATTTTCTAAAATGGTTCTTACCTGGCATGTTTTCCCGTTTACAATGTGCTTTTCTAAGGGTCATATCTGTGTGCTATATGCGACAGGAATACAACTCAAACGTCTCTCGTACCATATTATGATCCCATGCGAGAACACTTCATCTCCCACCTTCTACTTCCCCCTCCCAATCGTGCTACTATCACCGAGAGAACCATCACCCGCCAGAGTACTCTCCCTCGAATATAAGTCTGCTCCTTTCATCTGTCGGATAGACGGCAAATACCAGTTGAATTGAGTGCAAACAATAATTTATTATAATTTACAATAATTAAAACTCCGAAAGAAATTTTAAATTTGTAGATCCTCGCAATCTCCGGGACGAGTGGATCATCGGGATTCAGGTCGCACAGCAGTGAGCAGATGGGCAAGAGCACTGCAAGAACGAAAATTTAGTAAACAAGAGAAGTACAGAGAAAAAATGGCTTAGCAACCGGACTCGGAAACAATCTCCCCGTTCGTTCCCAC
>JACMIF010001035.1:0-25889 GCA_014805445.1 Diplogasteroides magnus
ATTGATATTGATCCCCTTTTCACACCAGCGGAGAGTTTTGAAGGCCTCATCAAGAGCGGAAGAGAAGAGACGAGGCGATAAGCAATCACCCTGTCGTACTCCCCTCCCAATCTCAACAGGGACTTCCTTGTCATTGACTACAACGACATTGTTGCTCTCTTTATTTAGCTGTTTTATTTAGGTGCCAGGGAGTCCGAAAAAATAGGTCCTATTTTTAGAAATTTTTTTCTCGACACGGGTGAAAAAAACACGTTGCAGGGATATCGTGCATTCGACTCCCTGTCACCAGGGCATCTCAAAAAAATATATCCTAAAAAAATTTTTTAGCCTGATAGCCTGATAGCCTGACCTGGTTTTAGGCCTACCCTGTTGAGACCCCACCGAACCACCTAACACGAAGAACAAAGTTCGTGGAACAGCTCCTTTAAATCACGGTCTATTTCACCATTATGGCGCAAAATTCCGTTATGCTCTTGTCTTTCATCCTTACAATTAGTGACAAGGTATATTTCACCTTAGCCTTTGTCAATGCTCGACGAATGGTTATGTTTCAGAAGGTTAATAAGCAGCATTGCGAGATCACGCGAGCGATTGACGATAGGTTTGTGGATATCTGCGTAACTAAACATGTAATATAAGAGCGCAATGAGCGTTCACACTTTGATGGTTGAATGGACACTCGAGCCTGAAGAGAGATGACAGAATCATCTAGCACATCATTATCGCTCAAATGTCATGGCACAGTTATGTTGCATTCGAGTGCATTATCGTTGTCTGTTCATTCATATCGACAGTTTGACGATTAGCGAATACGAATAAAGCGATAATGACCTCAGACATAAACGTGGGCACTTTATTCTCAAATTCGGCCTAAAAGGGTTACATCAAGCACATCTCACTCTATTTGATATCTCATCGTTTACACGATCTAGAGATGGGCTGCTGAAAGAAAAAGAAACATTTGGCTTTTTATGTCTCTCCTCGTGCTACGAATACGTTTCAAGAAGTCATTAAATATCACCGAGGAGAAAATGAACGATACGTACATTTCATCTATGTCAAACACAATTATAAATTCCTTAATTATAGCGCTAAAGATTCCAGGATGCAATGAGAAATGCAGAACGGAAAGAACACGTAATAGAAAAGAATGGTATTTGTTGTCTCCAGAGAGAAACATGGCACCCCTTGTCATTCGACCCAATGGTCATTTCAGGAAGAAAGGAGTAGCCAAAATGAGAGTTACTGGGTGAAGTGACAATGTCCGAAAAAATAGGTCCTATTTTTAGAAATTTTTTTCTCGAAATCGACCCAAAAATGGCTATGTTCTCAACACGGGTGAAAAAAAACACGTTGCAGGGATATGGTGCATTCGACTCCCTGTCACCTGGGCATCTCAAAAAAATATATCCTAAAAAAATTTTTTTAGCCTGGTAGCCTGATAGCCTGGCCTGGTTTTAGGCCTACCCGTCTCAACATCACTTTGGCAAAGCAATATCTTCTCAAAAAATTTCCTCGGTGACCGAGGCTCGGTCTTCAGTCAAATATTCAAATATTTACACTTGAACGATTTCACTCCTACCGCGATAAACCTGTAGTATCAATAATTACGGTAGATCCACGCTGTCTTCTCTGTTCTCTCTCTTCCCACCATGGAGCCCCTTCCCCATTACCCCCTCCTTCCATTCTCTCTGGCCTCTCTCTTGATCTACCGGTCTCTCGTCCTCTCTTCGTCTTCCCTCTCCTCTCTCTACCCCCTTCCTCCCAGATCAAAGATCCGTTCAACTACAGTAATTTTCAAACTTCCTTGTACTGTGGCAAACATGAAACGAGTCTTAAAACTGTGTAACCTACTTAGAACCTCCTGTTTTGAGGAAACCGATCTAGTTGCGCCCCTAGTTTATTCTCGAAAAAGTTCGTGGGACAGCTCTTTAAAGTCTCGTCCGTCCATTTCACTGCTTTGTCGCAAATGTCCATGACGTGGTTGTCTTTCACCCATTCACATATTACTTATGGCTAATTCTTTCTTCGCGAAAAGACAATTATTCTTTATATCAACACTTGCATTGTGCAATTGTGATTTCGTCAAATAGCGAAATGTCAGACTGTCATGAAAGATAAATTATTGGCAGCTGATGGAAAAGAGCTCCAACACCACATGAACTATCTTCTTGACTTCACATGCTCTATATGAGATGCCAACAGTTTAAATAACTGAATCATGAAATGAGAAATGTTTGGTTTGCACTGTGTGACTTTGGATATGGTACCCTTTTACACCAGTCGTAAATACTTTTTCCATTTTCGAACATCCGCAAAGATTTCATCATTCAGACGCAACCGCAAGGCTTCTTATCAACGGTTTGAAACATATCCATAAACAAAACAAGCAATGCCTCCCATAGATACGAACCATGCATTTGGCAAATATCGTCAAATGCTAGCCGACTCCCAACGATGTACCCTTTCACTACGCTTTGATTGGGAAATTTCAACATGGCTGCGGCTCATCAAAAGAGGCGTAACAAAAGTTTCATATCTTTCGGTATCACCTCAATCGCATACGGCGAACATTTTGCTCAAAGTGACAGATCGAGTCGAAAATTTAACAGATATCGCTGCACATACTCCATTCGTTCTGCAATGATAAAACAACGTTGCATTTGATAGATATTATAAATATTTAATTAATTTTTAGTGTTGAAGTGACCACACTCCTTGTATCGCTCACTAATGTCCACGGGAATATTTAATGAACACTTGAAAGTTATCCGTTGCTGGGGAAGCGCTGCATAAACCATGGTGTCTGTGACTTTGTGCAATCTTTTTTTAGATAACCGCTCTGAGTATTCGAATGACAATTTTCGTTTGTTGTTTTAGGGCTTCGCATTCGAAACCCCTGTCAAAAATTTGAAAACCGAAAGGAAAAGAATGTTCTGCTAAACTTTCTCCCAATTAGATATGCGAAGCGAAACATATCCAAGTTAGCTGTATTATTCGTGTAAACGGACTTAAAAGTTAGCCGTACATATTGAGCATGAAAAAAAAAATCATGTCTATCGGTTAGAAGAACGACGAAATAGTTCAATTTATACGCATAATACACGCACTGAGAGCTCAATGCTCAAAGTTGTGGTGTGGTTTCGCTATTATTTGAATCGTCGTGAGGACTATTTGTTCATCAAACCGCTGTCTCAAATAATAGTTTTGTGCAATCTTTTTAGCGCCGCCCACACTAATTTCCACATATAAATCGTTTGTTCGTTGTATCAATATTTTCTTGAAATGCTTTATAGCTTGACCGTCGTTGACTTCCAATTCTTTTCGTTCTCGAGGAATGTTGTGCTTCATACACCAAAGACGACTGGCCGTGTGTTCAGCCTTTTCTATGTAACTACATGTTCAATACCCAACACATATACACATATATTCATCTCACTTGCCCGATTTTTTCTTTGCATTTTTTCCCTTTTCATCCAGACAAATTACCCTGAGGTGTTCACATTTTACATTGCTTTGCTGCAAACACTACAACCTTTATCCTTTATCGATTGGGAGAAATGGGGACACAAGGACTGTTGCATCCTGGGTGACGCACAAGCATTGAAGCTTTTCTCTACAAGTCCTTGCGGGCGGACGCATCTTCATTCGTTTCTTGTTCGACAGAGACCTAAAGGGAACATTATTGGAACCAGTTTTCATTTGTAGTTTGATCTGATTGCTTACATCGTCTCCAAACTTCTTCTTCTTCACATATGGAATGGCCCTGATGGAATCGGATCCAAAGTACAGTCCGGGGTCCGTGAATCCCATCACTTCATCGTTCTTCTTGTCCAACATGGCTGCCTTCTGCAAGTTCTCAGTTTGTAGTTTGATCACGCGTCGTTTGTAGTTTGATCACGCGTGGTTTGTAGTTTGAACACGGGTCTTTTTTAGTTGGATCACAATACTCACGTTCTTCGCAGCGTCCGCATCCTGCTCCCAGTCGTACTTGTCCCACATCTCCACCGGAGGACAAGACTTGATCTTTGATAATTAATCTTGGTCTTTGTAATTCGAACTCGCCTTCTCTTTCTTCATTGTGAGGCGAAGGACTTCGTAGATGAGGGAGTAGTTTGGCCTTTCTTGCTTGTCCATTTCCTTCAGATGTTGCACAAGGACTTCGGTCTCATCTGAACAAGGGGTTCGCGTTCGGTTTGGTCTTTGTAGTTTGATCATTGTAGTTTGGTCTTTGTAGTTTATAGTTCACTCACATGGCAGTCCCTGCAACAAAACCTGCGTGGCGATCTCTTTCTTCTTATTGTGCGTCAAGGCCTGCAAATTGTGATTTTTAATCTGTTAGCTTTGTTGATCTTTGATCTTTGGTTTTTTGCATCAAATACGTACATCTGTAAACGTGCCCGACCAAGGCAGCTTGCCCTTGAGCAGGAAGATAAGCAAATAGAGATACGACCACATGTCGTCCTGTCTGCTCTGAAACGGGGAACAATTCACCGCGACCGCGACGCGTGAACAGAGGCGTTGCGGTCGACCAACGTGCTCGATGTTGTCGTGCATGGCGGGGGAGGCGAAAATCCTCGAACCTCTGGTCGGACACCTGGCTCTCATCTTCTTACTGTACCACTTGCCATCCTGATTCTTGGCATAGCCCCTGAACAGAATAGATGGCATCTGGGAGCTTCTTTTGGAGAGGTGCCCAGACCGCACGTGACCGCAACGCATGCGGTCGCGCGTCGCGTATTTTGTTTACCTCGCTTCATGGAAATTGAAGATGTGCACAACGCGCGCTCGAAGTGGATCAGATTGGTGTCCCAGAGCGAAGTTGGCCGGTTGAATGCTACGATGGACGTAGCCCGAATCGTGCAGCGTCTGAAGAATATTTATCGAAAAGGGGTAAAGAAGAATTGTGGCAGAAAGTTTCTGACTAATCGAAGACTGCCCTTGATCCCTAGATCCTATGTTCTGATCCGGATAAATATTGTATTGTAGGGGGTATCATCACATTACTTTCGTTGAAGAAATCACTCCGTCCTTATACATGCAAAAGTAATGCTATAACTTGATGAATAACGCTAGGTAATAGCGATGTAAAGAACACATTCAATTGCTAGCACGGCTTCGGTGTACGCCATAAGAGCGCAAGCGTTTTTTGCTTGCTTGCGCGGTTTTAGTGGACATCATAAGTGTGCAAGCGTTTGTTGGATCAGGGGCGGTCTCCCGTTCCTGAGCGACCAAAGAGACCTTGATGCCGTAGAGACACTGGATTCCCACGCGAGCCCACGTCCTCTTCCCCAGTGGCTTCTTCATCTGAAAATGTGAATTTAATAAGAGCGCAAGCATTTTCTTGCTTGCGCGGTTTCGGTGCTCACCATAAGAGCGCAAGCGTTTGTTGGATCGCCTTTCCACTTACTACGATGACTTCCAAGTCTTTGCCCAGCAGCGTGGTGATCATGTAGTCACACGAAAGAGGTTCCTTCTTCTCGTACTTGAATTTCTCTTTGCCATATCTGAATGGAGTGTGACCGGCCGTGTGACCCAATGAACCACCGTACGCGAAGAGTCGCGGCACGTGAGTTCGAGTGCCCCTTCCCGCGTCTCGAATGGCTTGCAGCACTTCCACCTCAATGAAGAAACAATAAATAACTCTAGATAACCGGGATGTAGTGAATATATTTCGGCGATTTCGACGCCATAATAAAGCAAGCGTTTTTTACGCTGTTTCGGCGTTTTTTGCTTGCGTGGTTTCGGTGTTTTCTGTTATGCACTTAGTGGCAGATGCTCGCTACGTGTCAAAACACGCGTCGCGGTCGGGTCGCCTATTCCAGAAGAAGTTCCGATTGGCTGTACCTCCAGCTTGATTCTGCTCACTCCCGTCATACTGCATCCCCGTAGCTTGACGGCGGCGGACTTTGGAAAGTTTGCAGTGTCCCTGCCACGGTATTCCACCTGGCAGACGAACTGTCACAACGACGCGAATGAGTACCGTACCCTCTGATTTTGTCCGAAATCGCCTTGTTTGATGAGTTCCATTTGTCTTGGATTCTGACAATGACAATTGACAATGACATTTTGACACTTAACCAACCTTCTCACGTGAAAGAAGCCAGTGACGTCTTTGACAGCGATGGCCTTATCGGCTGGAAGAGCCATGAAGGAAGTCATGGGGAGAAGAGAGGAGGGGCGACCGTCTGGGATAGGGCGAGAAGGGAGAATGAGGGGACGAAATGAGTGAAGAGGAGGACTTTGCATAACATGTTGATGGATAGGATTTGATCTTCTGACCGCCGCGTTTGCGCGTACACAGTAGGGTTTCTAAATTGGGAGTAGAGTGCATTCGTCTGTTGTCTGATTCCCGAGGAGCGGTTGTCTCATTCATGCAACAGACAACCGCTCCTCGTGAATCAGACAAAATACGAATGCACTCTACTCCCGATTTAGAAACCCTAGTACACAGCATGTCAAACAGTTCGGTTTTATTCAGCACGCAGGCGCGCAAATGAGTTGCGGATCAGGGGTGTACATTTACGTTTACCGAATTTTACATTTTAAAGGAAGCGAACCGTAAATTATTTACATTTACGGATTCGTAAAATATTAACCGTAAAATCCGTAAAATTTAATCCTCGTTGATTCCGCAGATTCCTGTCATGTATGCAACAAACATAAACTACCAATGAGATAATGATGATTACAATTCAGAATCCGTGGCATTACATATTTCCGGGGGACGTCAATTCCCCGGGAAGCAAGGAGTTCGTGTGGAAAGGGTGAAAAGAAATCGCACGTACTCAAAGGATCCGACACTTCTCGTTGTATCTATCTTCCAATTTTAGAGCTATATGTAATTGCTGAATTTATTTAGCATTCAAGTGGAGCACATCGTTCAATAATCTCTTCGGCATTATTTAAGAAACGCTTGAAACCTATTCATTGCATGAGGAAACACATCATAAAGACTCATGGTGATATTTATTTATATAAAAAGAGTTGCCTCTGTAGTTGATTAGGGGTCGTAAGGCAGAATAGGGGTCCCATGGAGCCTCCTGGGAGATTAGGGGTCCCATTAGGGTGTCGCTTTTGGATCCGGGTTACCCGGCGTGGAATGAATGAGGCTGCGCGGATCCAAATGGGTATGTAAAATTAAGTGAGTTCACACAGGAAGGCAGATTGATCGCAAGAGTGCATTCCATCTCTCTGTGCTCTCCATCGTGCGGTCATATCTGGTGTGCAGTCACGACCGCACGATGGAGAGCACAGGGAGACGGAATATACTCTCGCGATGTAGGATCCATTTGGATCCGGCATGAAATCTCATAATTTTGCATACCCATTTGGATCTCGCGGTCCATTCATTCCTAGCCGGGTAACCCGGGTCCAACCCCGAAAGCGACACCCTAGGTCCCATGCATATTAGGGGTCCCAAGGAATTTGAATCTTGAAACTAAAGGAACGGAACCCAAGACATTAACGGGACCCAAGTGAAATTATCTTTACAAGAGATTTCAAATACGTTTTAACTGACAAAAACATATGAATTGTACGCAAACGTGAAATGATTTCGGACTTCTAGTAGGGGATAGTAAGGAAGAGAATAGTTTAGAAAAGAGTATGGTTAGGAGGAATAGTGATATTCAAAGCTTTTGCTTTTTCATAAACGCGCTTCTTAAAGATTTCGAGGGTTTCATTGCTAAAATAACGCAATAACCCCGACCCCGAATAAGCACGGGATTCATGCACAGAATAATGCCACATGCAAGAACAGTACAGTCGGATACCTTATATAATGTTCGTGTTGCATATTTTTCAGAGAGAAATTTACGCGAATATTGCGCTCTTCTCTATTATAGTTTGCGTGTTGCATACATGAACTGTCTGACCGTCTCGCCGTGTCTCTTCAAGCCCCATTGTCTCTCGCGGAATTTCTACCGTATATTGAATTAGGCAATCATGGTTTTCGTGGTGGGAGTACAAATGACAGCGGGAACAATTATTTGAATGTTTTGGTGTGGTGAAGAGTGCGTTTTTGTTCTTGCATGTAGACCCCCCTTTTCATCATACTGTGCATGTGACATTCCCTGAAAATGCATGGGACCCCTAATCTGGTTTGGGACCCCTAATATGCTTGGGACCCCTAATATGCACAGGACCAATGGGACCCCTAATATGCATGGGACCCCTAATCTCCCAGGCGGCTCCATGGGACCCCTATTCTGCCTTGGGACCCCTAATCAACTACGGAGCCAAAGAGTTGAACGTTATTGTCGATATCATGACTGCTAGCCAGCGAAATGGCGAAGTAGCCTGCAAAATAGAGAGCGAACACAGTCAGCGGACTCGGAATATTGACAATTTGATTGGCATGAATAAAACCTGTGCCGTCTATTTGTCTGTTTTACAGGTACACTCCAAGGCGCCGAGTATTGCAAACTGATACGGTAGCCCTTTAATTTTGCTTTACTCTAATTTTTGTACTGAAATGGGCTAATCGGTAGTCAAGTGCGTTTCTTATTCGTCTTATCTCCGCGGAGATGTCATCTTCACATCCGATAGAAGAACCGCCTTGCAGAGACTATACGAATGAAAAAGTCACTTATTTTTCACCGTTTCAGAAACAATAGTGTCTAATCATACGTAGAGTCGTAAATAGAAGTCTCCAGAGGTCTCATGACTTCTCATAGTACTAAAAGAGAAGAAATGAGGAGGAGGAGCAAATGAGGAAGTGAATTGAACACATCAAAGGAAGTCTGCAGGCTAATCCCAATGGAGTCTCGTTCTTGTTTCTCCAACTGCAGCAACACCTTAAATAACTTTTTTAAAACATCATGTAAACAAATGTTTAATGTTGACAATTTTTATGTTGACTTTGTGAGTACGATTGATGAATTGATTACGATTGGAAGATCGCCCACTTATCACCTCAACAACGTTTGTTGACCGTGTGAAACATATTTTTACAAGAGGAACCACAACTTTAAAACGCTCACTAGCTCATAATTCTAGTTTTTGTTACTCCTTTCTTTTTGCAAAAATAAGTAGAGGATCTTTGTCCCTCTACTTATTTTTTTCTTCTGTTTTGGCTCTAAAAAGTCATCAGCTAAGCACCGAAGATGACATACATGCGTTACACGGGGAAAATGCGGCTATACTTAGGTCCTCCCTCAAGGATGATATCCAAATATGATGCGGGCTTGTTCATTTTTGGAGGCCACTAGGGTTCGCAGTTTGAATACCTTTTCGCATATGGTCGACTGCAACCATATTTGAAGATATATGTACCTTCTCTGAATCATAATCCATAAAGTAGCCTTTCTAACATCCATACAAAACACATAGCACAGTTTTCGCTTATGAGCTTCGGTCACCTCACCATTTTTCTTCATAAATACTCTATTCGCGGAGGCGCTAATGACGGTCAGAGCGCGGCGAGAGAGCATTGTTTCGTAAGAGAGCGCAGAGAAACAATACCGTCTGCTTGTTACCAACGATGTCTGATTTCCAGACCCCTGCTGGGTTCCAGCATGATTCTAAAGCGAAGCATGGTGCTGCAGCTGTTGAGCCTGGTGAAGTTTTCAAATAAGACATCATGCGCCGTTTGAATTTTCAAATCCCCTGTGGCTCCCCTTTAGCCTCTGCATCATGACATTTTCCACACGCATGTGGACGCTCATTGTGGGATGGCGAATTCCTTTTATTCTCTGAATCTTCTCCATTCCCCTTATCTCTCATCTTCTCCTCCAGGTCAGGAGAACCCTCTCGCTCTCTAATTCTCTCCAGTCCTCTGATCTCTTATCTCCTCTCTAGCTGACCTTTCCGTTAGGAACCCCCATCTGGAGCCTGAATCTGAGCTGATTTTGAGAGAGACTAACTGTCCTGAATCTTTTCCTGAATACCCTTTACCTCCTGATTCGGGTGAAGAACAAGAGCGCCATGGGCATTCGCAACATAAGGCTGCAGTAGAGAGGGGCCATCATCCGCGTCATTATCACGACGCAAATTTACGTGATGTACCTCTTGAATAGCTCTCAATTGTGTATGATTCTCAGAAAAAAACGGCTCAGGGCAGTAAAAAAAACTGTTCTGAAGCTTTTGTGAATCCCCTGAATTCCTCCTGAAGCCCTCCTGAATTATTTGTGAATATGAATTCAGAATGGCATGCATCATTCACCAGATCACCAATTTTGCATTCAAGCCGACGTTGGCGGGCTGACTTATTCAGAAGTTCGCATGATTCGACAACCGTAATCCCCAGATGCTGACCTAATGAATTCGATTAGAACCTAATTTATTTTCTCGTATAGGTAGGTACTAATTGAGGGACTTTTCTGTAACCCCCTGATTTTGGATGTCTCATGGCACGATTTTCGTTGGTGCTGGTATTTAAATATTAAATATGTAAGCATGTGATCCTTGATGCTTATTGACTGTAATATTAGGGTGTCCCATTGAAAACGATAATTTTTTCATACTGGAAAAATGTTTCTGCTTTCATCATCGATCGTCATGCTTGAGCTTATTCATTCATATTATGCAACCGTGGCGCAATGTTCTTCAATCTGCCACGCCCACCTCCTACGCCTGCAAAAGGCGGCTGAAATAGGCCCATCTAACCAAACCTCGCGAAGTCACCTATAACGATCTTCTCTTTCATCACTTCCGCTCTGGCTGAAAACTGAGGGACGCTCATACCAAGGTAGTACAGGCAGTAAATCCCGACTCGTGCTCTCATACCACGGCCCTTCTATTGCACAGCGGCAACAATGAAGGAAACTACAGCCTGAAGATCAGGAGACGCGGCGGACGAAGTCGCGAAAAAGGAGGAGATCGTTCTCGTTGCGTTGACGTGATATCCAGGCAGGAGGGTCGGTATTCTGGCGATCACAGTCCACACTCCCAAGACCACCATTCACCAGCACCTTATGAGGAGTGTACGGAAAACCACGACATGATGCATAAATCAGACCCATTCGGCTGCTCGGAAGAGGCCTCGAAAGGTCACGTGCTAGAGCGACCTCTCCCATTCCCTAATCCAAGCGGGGTTCCAGCAAGTTATATCACAGAATGAATAAGTGACTCCTTTACTATAATCCAAAGGTCCAGCACCTGGCTAGCTAAATGTTTAACGATACAACCGGTCGACAAACCGGGCATGATTGGGAAGAAAGTCATCGTCTAATTCTTCTTATCATGGCTTGGATTCTTCTACTGTCGTCTACTTTCAAAGGGGTAAGTATGACGACGGCAGTGTTCATCAAGAAAGTAGGGAAGATGAACAGAAAGTTTCGCTCCCAAATTCCCCAGGCACGGAAAAATCAAAATCCTCCCTAACGGCGGCAAGCAACATTGAGACATATAGACCCTGGTCAAGCTGCATGTGCTGTTAATCGAAATGGCCCAACTTCCCACATACTCTCCAGACACCAAGCCATGCGATGGTCACTTGTTCTGATCCATGGCCTCTTTCTCCAAGACAAGAAAATTCACAAAGCTGAAAGGAATGAAGAATCCACTCCTCGATGGATTCAGCTCCATTTCCCTGGCTTCTGGAGATATGGAATCAAGGGTCCCGCGGAAAAGTGGAGCAGGGTCGTGGCTGTTAACGGAAAGTGTCCGTTAATCCAAAGGATCGTTACGAACGTTATTAATATTAATTGATCAAGTACGAAAAAATTATCGTTTTCAATGGGACACCCTAATATTATAACATACATTTAAATGAGGCTGCTACACGAACGTTATTCCATAACCAATGCCTGTGCACTTAAAATTTGTCTCTGAAACATATTTATTTATCTTCGTCTCGGCGACAGCACAACCATTGTACAGAAAACAAACAACCAATATTGAAACACATTTCGTACATTCTCGGACCCAAGGTCAGAAACACCGTAAGATACCACCTCAAGCATGCGCACTTAACCATAGCAATTTTTCCGTTTGGTCGTTGTTTCGCTAAAGTGCAGCGCGTTGAGGGCGATCATTCCTCTTTCTGTTGTATGGGTCCAGTCATTTCCTCATTCTTTCACCGCTTCTTCCCCTCCCATATCATCACTTTCCATTTCTTAAATGAGCCCTTTCGAAAATAGGGGAAGCGGCCGCTTCCCCTATTTCCCGGTTATTTCCAGTCTTTCTGTTGGCGGAAGAGACCGTGAATCAACTCCCAATGGATTCTACGATCTCTTTTAACCACTCTTCTCTAAAACTCATAGATGAATGAGCTAATGGAGAACGAAATATGGAACCATTCTTTTACAATGACATCACTCCTGTTCACTATGTATGATTCATGGAAATTGCTCACTTCGCGTCATTTTCTGCTGTTCTTTGAGCATCCACAATCGTATTTAATGTGCGAATTGGTTCCGTTTGTTTTGAGGACACTCTACTCTTACTTCAGGACTACAAAATCGGTTACATAGTGCACTTCTCGTTAGTTTAATCACTGCGGAGCGGTTGTCTATCGAACGAAAAATATAAACGACAAATACGCTTTTGTAGACACCTTTTAAAAACCATACTTGCCACCTAGGTACTTTTGATTAGTCAGAGTAGCTAAAAAAATCCTACGCTCCAGATTTGTCTTACTTGCTCATTAGCACTACGATTTCAAGTACAATAGTAAAAGTGCATTCTGCATTCGTACATTCTCTCTTGAGCGGCCCAAGTGTAAGTATTAGTGAAATGGAAGATTTGACGAATGACGTCATTACTGCGTTTTTAAACCATGATTAACATCAGTAACGGTCGAATGGATCTTTGCATGAGTAGTGAGTGGGTTGCCTACGTGCAAATGGATGTGATTCAGAAAAAAGCAAATTCCCCATCCCACACTGCTGTCGTGTCATATCCTGCTTTTACGAAAAATAAGTCCAATTTGATGATCGAATTTGACACACCCCGCTGGGTTCCGTTGTAGGTAGTAGAAATATAAAGGAGCTGTATTTCATGGATTTGTTCGAATAGATTTCTTGTACTGTATTATGAGTCGGATGGACAATTTTTTTCCTTTGCGCCATCTTTGATGTTCGAAAACTCATCTGATGATCAACCGCATATCGTCTTATGGCAATCTCGCGTCATAGTGAGATAACCGCCTACTTGCAACTTTATGACTCAGAGAGTCGCCGGATTTGCGTCGGTTTCTATGTTTGAACACTTTTTTGCCGCTCATTAACCGTTGACTGGGTGGGAAGATTTTATTGTTTCGCTACAGCATATTTGCAAAAAGTATTAGTCATTCTCATGTTGTGTAGATTGTCCATTTTCACGTGAAACGGAAAAGTTACCTTTCTTACCACTCATTAGTCTTTTACCGTGATCGGCGAGGCTCTAGGTATCTAGATACAGAAACGGAAGTCCTAATTTATACGAATAGGTCTGTGATCGGTATCTCGACTAATTCTATATAAGTACCGACATTTGAGAACCACGCGCCAAAATGATGACGCTGTGTGGTTCGTACTGTGAATGTCCCTCTTTTGTTATCTACCTAAATAGTCGCTGCCGTACGTGGTAAAGGCTCGAGGTCAAAGGTCGCTCTTGTTCTCTGTGCTCTCTTCATGTACTCACTATCTCGACGTACTTTGAAAAGCTTGCGCAATAACAATGGCTGACTATGATGTCTCTTATGGTGTCTAAAATGGTAACTGTATGGGAGAACCGGCATTTCTCATTAGAATAATCTCCGGGGAGCAGTTGTATGTCTCAGAAATGCTCAAAATTACATTATTGTCGCAATCGGTACCAAAGTGCAATTTTCATGTCTGAATCTATTGGTGAGGCGTTTTCTCTGGCTTCTCGTAGAAACCGGTTGAAATGAGTGAACAGACAACAATGATGCCCTTTGGGTTCCGATGGGGATACGCCAGGCAATACCCTTCGATCTGACCACTAACCACCGTAACTCTCACTTCTCTCTCCGACGAGGTCTTCTCTAACCATTGGGTGATAATATTGAGGGGCGAGCGAATTGAAAGAGAGAAAATCTAAATCGGTAAATTTGTCATCATTCTTCTCCACTGACTGTTGTCTCGCCCCTGATAGACAACAGCGCTGCGGATAAGAATTACAACAAATTTACCGATTCAGAACTCCTAGTGAGAATGACTTTCGATCCACCATTGATGAGTACCGATACCAGTTACATTCGAGTGCCTTTGGGAATTACCCATCATGCAGGCGTATGATTTCTGATCGGCTAACACGTGTGCGTATACTATAAAAGCCCCTATAAGCCTATTGTTCGAGATCTAGTATTCTAGGCAGTCTGATGCACTACATTTTCCAGTTACTGTAGTTGAATATCTAATAGAGGTTACTGCTATAATCATAGCTCATTGTCTTCCCAAAAATTTACACTCTCCGTCCATGCCACTGCTACCCGTTCCGCTGCCGATTTATGTTGCCTAGTAGGGAATAGTTATGGCAGTTAGACTACTGCATGGGTTATTTTTCACAGAGGTTATATCTGCAAAACACGCTGCCCATAAAGCAGTCAAACTGCCTGACCATAGAGTGGATGCTTTGCAGTAGTTGACCTTTGTCGTTTGTCCTTTGGCCATTGTGTAGAGGTCAATCGCTCAGCTACGGGAAATGACGAGGAAATTGACTTGCTCCCGCATTCACCCAGCCCACTCCTTTGGCTGTAGTAGCCACTTCTGTATTCCCCCATCTTCTCCGATTCAAAGGGCATGATGCCCATAGAACGATTTATGGACCTTTTTTCGTCCGTGCGCACCGGTGAGTTATTCTCCATCGCTCATCAAAGAATTACGGTAGAGTGAGAGCACAGACAAACATCCTTCCCAATTTAGAGACAACCGCTCTATGGAGACGGGAGGAGGGTAGGTGAAATGCGCACGTCTTCCCCCTGACCCGCGCACTTATCACCTATTCCACGCACCGCACGTTGTCCTGGTCAGTGAGAGACCATGTAAAGACGAGAGACGCAGCGTGCGAGAGAGCGCGAGAGAGTGTGTATCCGAAGAGGGCAGAGAAAAAGGGCGGATTCGCCATGTTTCACTTCTGAATGCGAAATCACTCCCACATCCCCGGAGATGCATTTATGATATGTACGGAAGAACATTCCCGAAGTTGAGTTCCATTTTTCGAAAGATGTTTTCCTTTCCTTTGTAGAATATCCTTACGAGCGAAAGACAAAATCTTCAAATATACGGTAGCCGTGAAACATAACTATTATGCATCCTATCAGAACTGTTAGTCCTTGTACGCGTCTCACACTTGAATGCCACCCTGGTTTCTCCATTTTCGTGCTATTTCGTCGTTGCGGAATATGTTTCAACTGTGAAATAAAAAGACCCGAGCAACAGTCTAGTTAGGATGCATAATAATGACGTAGTCAAACTTCCAACCATAGTTTGCATGTCATCGAATATACAGTCCTAGCGGTCTGGATGCCTATCCCCTCTCAACAGATAACGGACAGAACTCGGGACTCGGACTCGGAGCGATTGACATACGGTCGTTTAATCAGCATTATAATTCGCCTGTTTTTCACACTCCTAATGCACAAACCATTCGGAAGCTTTTTTTCCTAATTGTTTTGGCTCCGAACGGAACTCTTTTACCTAGTACGCGTTTTTATCCGAATGTTTATCTCAGTTGTGCGCGCTATTTCGTCGTTGCTGTTGCCATCAGGCGTAATTTGTTTCACTCTGGCTTTTTATTGGAGTTTGAGGTTCTGAGAAACAGTTGCGTTCTAATGCATAATATCAATTCACTTATCGTTTATCGTTCCTTCCGATCATTGGCCAGCGAGGGTGTTTATTAGGGCTTCTAAATGAATGCATTTCGCGTTCTTCTGATCTACGCGGAGCGGTTGTCTCCGCGAGCGATTGACAGACGCTCCTAGTGGATTAAACTCATGAGAAATGTATTTGACCGTTGGCTTATAATCCCTAGTGTTTGTTGCATGTGGGAATTGTAGCCTTATATTTAATGACAACTAGGCTGCTTACGTGCAGTTGGCTATACGATTGTTGGTTCACCAACTAGCGGCTAGATGCCGCGAATTTGGTCCGAACGGCCTTTTTAAGCGGTTTATAAAACAGTAATTTTATGCATCGCCCCTTATTCTTATTCCATGATTAATCTGTGAAAAATCATCGAATGGTAAACGAGATTACCTAACAATTTAGATAGAACGCATAATAGCGCCACCTACAAGCGTCATGTTCCTTGATGCAATTTGGTGACAGGCGGTGAAGATGGAATTATCTCATATTGCGTAGATACCTAACCTAATTCTATATATGCGAGAAAAAAATGCCTATTCGTCTTGCATGATGATCTATTAAGCGTCCCAGTGGAACGGGTGCGCCGAGTACACTCATTAAGTTAATTTGACGATGATGCGCTTTCATACTTATGGGGTCTTGCATGTGGTTCAACTGCCATATATATGCCGATCCATTGGGGCAGGAAATGTTAGCAAAAAACTATCTGTACCACCCCTCTCTCAGAGCAACTTCGTTCTCTGTCGTTTCTTTTTTTTCAGTGTTCTCCTATATGTTTCATGTCCTCTATTAATGGCAATCGAATTAAGCGATTTAATTTTCGCCAAAGGAGTCACAATAATACAAAATGAAAGAGTCTTCAACCAAGTAAAGGTACCAAACGTTCGCATAGGTATTTCAGCTGTGGGTTCGGCTTCCACTTCCTCCAATTTACGTATTTATCAAGTCCGCAAAATGCGGTTATTCCGCGACGACGAAGCCATTTAAGGTTGCGTAATAGATGTGTCTGCTCGGATACACCACGCTTGCGTACTACAGACCTTAGGTTCAGTGGCCTATTCCACCTATCGAGCCCGTAACATTCTTAAATGCCAGAAATGCGCTTATTTCCCATTGACCAATGCCTGTTCTTTATGCGTTTACAAATACGTTTCATCTCCTCTACTTATGCCAATCGAATCACACTTTTTAATTCTCGGTGATTGTGCTTGAAGTAATGAAAAATGAAACAATATTTCAATAAAATAATAAGCATAATTTTCTGAGCGTGAATAGCCGTGGTGTAAATACAATGTGTAGTCTGTACATTGTGTAACAAAGTGTGTATATCTTATAATCCTTTTGGAAAATAAATTGCAATTTTTTGTCTCTGCCATATCCCGCCTATTTGCCATTATTCGATCCCAGCATTATCCCCAGCATTGAAGGGGGATGGAATTCCTCATTCCTCCATGAAGCATTCTCATCATCTCTTCCTCTTCACTATCGCCTCATCAGTCAGCCCATTTCATTATGATCAGTAATGTAAATATTCAGTCTCGTACAGTGTTCCAGTATTTATGAATTCGTAGTCCTTTTGTGCAGACTTTGTAATCTTGTATGTCTCATTTCGTGCTCCATGGCGTCTCATTTGTCCCGCATTACATTACATGCCATACCCAACCAATCCCAATTGTTGACAGAGCAGACGCACCGGCAAAATAACTGTACTTTTTTTCCAGGAAAATGCTCATTAGACTTCCATGGCGCGAAACTGTCATAAGTTTGAATATAACTGTCATTTTTGTCACGCATTTAATCTTCTGTGCGGACTGTCACTCAGAAAACACTAGGGACGTCAATTTTTTTGAGGGGGTCCCGTTGCATGTTCGTGCAGTGCACTCATGTTGAGAGAAATCTGCATACTACACCTAGAGAATGCACACGATATACTGTCTAGTTTCCGATACCGAAGGACATGCCTAGTAAGGACGTATGTAAGCATACGGGTCCTAGACTGTACACCGGGAGTACAAGAGGAACTCATCTGCATCCGTAACTACTTCCCCCTTCCCCTTTTGTTCACCTTCTCATCCTTTGTATTTCCTCAGGAAGGGCTTCCACCCTTCACTTCCATTCTGTTCCTCATTTCCTCCTGCCACAGGAACAGCGATATGATTGGCATCCTTCGTCTTGACAGTACGGGGAAGCGTCTGAGAATGAGTGACTGTATTATGCATCCTTAGCCAATTTTTTCTCAACCCTTTCATATTGTGGTTGAAACAATATGTGACATTATTTGTGGAGATCTGAGAAATTTACGCGCGAAAATGAGAGGGCACAGTCGTCAAAAACTTAAGAGGTGCACTGGAAATAACAGTTCAGTTAGGATGCAGAATATTAGAACTAGCAGTTTGTATGAGAAATCGGTTATGTTTCACTCATCGGTATATCTTGAGAGTTATTGGTTTCGTGAAACACAACTGTTCTCGAAAACTGCCTGCACCCTCTTCACCTCTCGTTGTCTCTTGCACTGTCTAACTGTTTGCAGTCTTTTTTACGACATCTCGCGTCTCTTTGTTTATAAATAAATACAAATACAGCACGCGTTTGTGTCATAATTTTTCTGCACTCTCTCAACATACAGTATCCAGTCGCTTGCCTGTCTAACCTTCTGTTCTCTCTTATTCTGGCATTGTCTCTCGAAACACCTTTCCTTATCCAACTGCATATAGACTCACTCATACATTATCTCTCGCATCATATCTCATCCGTCTGACTGTCTGGAATCTCTCCGTCATCCATTATCTCTAACCTAGGAACTGTCTAACCATCCAGTCCGTCTCATTTGTCCCTGTATCTCTCCAAGGAATTGCAATTACCGGCTCCCGATTCATCATCTATCATAGTTCGTTGAGTCTGTCAACATGTTCGCGTTCATTTCATTTTCATCTTTCCGGTATCCGGTTCTATGTCCCTGTTCCTTGAACTCATTTCGGCTTTCGACTGTAGACAGACATTCGGGATTAATCAACGGCGTCATCGGAATTAGCCAAAATTGACAGTCTGTCTCATCATTCTCTTCTTTTTCCTTGACAAAGATCACTTCCACGCCCCATCTTGTAGACGTGCACCGGTGAAATTTTCAGTCTTTTTATCCCCTGAGCTAACGCAGCGGATCCATCTCGAAAGGTGTTGCGGTTCCCGATTTTTACGGATTTTATAACGGTAATTTCATGCATTTCTCATTTGTGCAATCTCCGCAGAGCTGCTGTTTCTCTATTGTGATATACAACGGTTCCTCGTAGATTCGAGAATGAGAAATCCATAAAATGGCCGTTTTCGAAACCCTAGTTCCAGTCCTGTGCGCGTAACCGTGCGCGCCATACTAAGGCAGCCTTTTCTGAAGATTATGAATTTAAGAAGGATGAATCAAAGATAACTTTTGCATAACAGTGACTTCGCACAAGATCGCAGAAAGCAGAGATCTAAATGTGTTGGCGATTTGGTTTTCCAAATCAACCTGCGTTTGTCGTTCGTCTATATCTCTATTGTGCTGTCGACTGCACCATGTGAGAGAGAACAGTTGAAAGGGAGAAGAATGACATTTTAGAAAGCCCAATGGCAATATTCTATCGCTCGCCGCGTGAATATTGCTCTACATTGACAAAGCCGAGCACTTATCTCAATTTCTCGAAATATTATATGAACACTCCCTAACACCGATGCAGAGTGCAGCAGGTCTCCAAAGTGCAGTAAAAGAGTGCGGAACTCCCCCGCCGGGGAATTCTCCTTGTCCCTTAAACCGCTTTTCTACGTGAAAACTCATTATACTCTTGTAAACCAGTTTGATAGTCCTAGTAAACCTCCATCTGGTTGACAACGGCGCCCCACAAATTTACTTCTCTTTTCGTCGTTTCTCCGTTAGTCGTGTTTTGCATATGCTTCAACCAAAACACAGTCAGATCTTGCAAGTCGGTTTGGTTCTGAATACCACTAATCGCTCATCATTCACATCACATCAAGGAAGTGGTACAGTGAATACAGCCGCCGTGGTTTATGCAAATCACGAGTTAGAGACTGACGAAAGAGTATGGTAATTGAGAGAGGTAGAGAAAACCTTGAGGTTTAAAGGTCAAAGTTTTCAACTGATTACTACGGCGACAGGTCTCCAAAACCCTGCGGGGAATTTCTTCACCAGATTCCCCTCTTTTTATTCCCTTGCTTGTCAGCACACGCACGTGATTCACGCACAGCATTATCTGCCTTTAGATTGCCACTCCAACTGATAAAGACGCCTCTCAGCGACAGAATAATCTGCATATTTACGGGAGGCAGCTATATCAGTTTGAGTAGAATTTACGGATACAAAGATCTAAATAGCTGCTGAAAAAAGCTGATATTTGTCTGTGTATTGCAGTAGATCTTTAGCTTTGCCAGTCGGCGCACTTTCTCAAAATCTGTGATATGGTGGCAGTTTGACTACCTCATGGGCTACTATACTTTTGAAGATATATCCCCTGTGAAGCCTAACCCATAAAATGGTCAATCTGCCAACCATAATCTATGATAAATCTAGTTAATCTATTCTTGGTAGTTCGTCAGCGCCTACGTAGCGTCGTTCCTCGACCATTAAACAGTTATTTTCTGGGAAAATATGATTTATATTGGTCATGCGCATAACATTGATCATTACCCGCCACCCACTGCATGGTTGGTAGAATACCCGATTGCGCCACCTTATACCTGAGATCAACATGCTTTTGGTTATGAATACCAGTAATCACGTTCGCACAACGATCTAAGATATCACTATTTTATGCATACAGCATGGCAAACCCCCCACAAGAAATCCATTGCGTAATGTTGATCGTGTAAAAGGTAGGAGTTCTAAATTGGCAAATTTTCCGTTATTCTTCTCCGCAGCGCGGTTTTCACTCCTCCTGAGGAATATCGTTCTGCGGAGGCGAATGACGGCAAATTTACCGATTTAGAACCCGTGGTAGAAGGCAACGGCTATTAGCGCCGAAAGGGCGTAATAGACGCCTTGTGAGAAAACTGATCTGTGGATGTTACAAGAAAACTTCATCATTCTATTCTTTGGTATCGATTTATTATTTTTCATGAAAACCATCTCCATTTACGTTGTTGTTGAAACATATATGATTTTTGGACTAGTGGTCAGAGAAATGACGAAAAAAACAAGGGAATTTAGACAAACCTCAGTCACCGGTTTCTTACAATTAGGTGAAGTAATCGTACTTGGAAAATCAATTTGGTTTACATGAATATAATTCATATGGACTTCAATATTTGCTGAATCGCCGTTATTGATAAGCTGGATACTTTCTTTTTGAGTGGATATATTTATTATCTTTAAGATCTCTTGCGGACTGCATTGAAGATAGTATGAAGAACCCTGTTTTTTCAACATTTTATGAGCTGCTTCAACCTAATTCATGGCCGTCTGTCATCCTGATCATAAATCCCTGCAAAGACACTTCCCATATCATCGAGCAAATATCCATGGTACATATTGCATATTGGCCCGGAATAAGCTCGTATTTAACATTAGCCGTTCCTCATTTAACCCGTAATCATAATCACTTCCTGATGTTACGAGTCGCACGTAGGCGTCCCACTCAACAACTAAATGCATCCCTCTCAAAATATCTCAAAGCAAAATGTCGCATCATCATTGGCATCCTTACGGGTCGAAACATGACAGCCCATGGAAGAGGAATGATTGAGGAGCGACGAAAATTAATCTTATTTTGGGTGAAGTAAACAAATAAACGTTCGCATTATTCATATTTACCATTCAAAGATTGGCGACGAAGGAAGCTCGAGCTTCAACAGTAGCTGTGGGTGCTTGGATGCCGAAAAAGTATCTTCGTTGTAGGCAGAATACGAAACAATCCCCCTCCGCGTGTGTTAGATATATAAGTGTACCCACGAGTGAATTCAACTTGAATTATTCATTGAACTAACAATTAGGGGTGAGGGGCACAACCCACTCATTGTCGGAATTAGATCTCAGTGCCGTCTTACTTGACTCCACTCCTCTAATCACTCGTTTCACAAACATAGATCGAAAAATAGACACAACCATAAAGTTGACGACCTGAGCGAGATGTTACCTTTTCGTTAATATGTTATTTAAAGTATATTATCATGTATGATGCTTGTCTGGAACCGAATGAACCGCTTACGTATAGGTCTCTTAAGTGAATATTTGCACAATTCTGATTGTGACCTTTTTCTGAGCAAGGCTCACACCATTGTCCTCTGACGTTTATTTGCTTCGCCCACCAAAGATAGTGACGCTTGTGATTAATGTATTTGGATTTAGACAGGGGGTTTCCGATTTTGACATTTCGAACCCTAGGATACAGACAATGCAAATGTTGACCGTGTATCATAGAAAACTCCCACCGTCGTCGCTTTCCACCCACCGTCTTTTCCTGTGTAATGCGTTCATGGGAACCGTCTTGCATGTACTAACAATATCAATTTTGACGATTTCATGGGAACGGCCGTTCTTTCTATAAATTGACTCGAAAGCTATAAATTTCGAGAAATAGTATCCGTGAAACTTAACCGAATTCGCATACAAACTGCTAAACCTAGTGCATCGTTTGATCGCACTCTGACGTAGGAGGAACTGTCATGTATGCACCTAATATGTCCCAGCGTCACAAATGTCCTCACAATGTATGCATAGATTGTCCGACCTGTGGTCAACTACGGAAGTGTCAACCTGTCGTACGAGATGTCAAAGCCATCAACGCGCGCACTTTACCTTGTCATACTTATCCCCGCTCTCAGACTGTAAAGTGTTTCCCAGTAAGCTTGCGTACAACGCACTCATTCTTTGACGGTTCAAGAGAATGTCTTAGATATGAATTTAAATCTCGCCTATATAAGGAGCATGACAAGACTTCAGCTTCAGTCTTTCCATGCCCGGTTTAGCGGAATTCAGTGTTATAGTGCATCCTATGTGAACTGTTATATCTAGTTCGCTCCTCCCATTTTTAACTCTGTATTCATTAGTTTTTGCGTGCCATTTCATCAATTCTCGCTCTTCATTCTCAATATGTTTCAGCTGTGCTATATATAGAGTAGCACTTAGGATGCGTGGTGCCCGCGTGTGTGGGATGTGATTGCTCATCGACGGCAACGCATTTTCCATAGACACTAATTTCCGGATTCCGGTTTCAGTGATTTTTCACATCCGTCTCACAGGCTATCCCCAACCCCACGCCCCCACCCTCGCAATGTCTCACCCTTTCCTGTTTTCATTCATCTTTGAACGTTTTCACCTTAAAATGATCACAGTCCCACCCCTCCTTTTTTATTCAATCAAAATTTGTTTTCTAGTGAATATCATCGTTGTGAGACCCAGCTGCATGCTGACATGGTCACTTAACATTTTGATCGGGGCTCCGCCCCCTCCCCTCCACGGTCTCTTTACCATATTTAGCTATCAGTCCAAACGAGATTCATGATCATGGTGCATCGGTCTCCGCTTTGGTTAGCAGTTTGACTACTTTTTGGGTTATGTTTCACAGAGGGTATATCTTCTAACATAACAATTCTCAAATGCTATCTCCCAACTGTAGCTAGCATTGAAACATAATCCATGAAATAATCAAACGGCCAACCTTAGTCTCCACTATTGTGGCGCAAATCACCATGGCACGCGAGTCTGTCACCCTTTTTCTTTTGAGACCACTCCCCCTACGTCAGAAGGACTAATGTGACAAGGTCATTTAACCCCCCTCACATCGCCCTTCCCGAGAAAGAAAAAACGGGCCATATCTCCTCATTTTTATGTTAATTATTCTAATTCCTGGATGGTCCCCATATATTTGGTCCCTTTTTGGACGGGATGACGTCAAAACGCCAAGAAGGGTGATGTCCATCCGAAATTAGAAATTAAATCCAGAAATTTAAATATCCGTCTCATGAGCTCTCTCCGCCGCGTCATGAATATTTGCTATAAAATGGTGGAACTAATGAACGCGTGCTATTTACCTGTTTCTCCATTTCTTCGCATTAACCTCTCGGATCGCATTCCAAGTCTGTAGTCAGCCCCAATACTTCTCCTTCCTGGATTATTGTTGTATTACGACAGAAATGGTTCGGATTCGGTGCACCTCGTACTCGCTTAATCTCCGCGTCGCACACCTGCCGGGTTTGAGAAATAGCCCATGCATTTCAGATGGCTGTCAGTCCCCTCCGGTGGCTCCTATCGCTTCTCTGCTTGGCCCTCGTCGTCTATTCAGGTACATCGCACACGACCCGGGTTTGGTGGACTTCCCACGCCCTCTGAAACTTACTTCGACCGGGTTTCGCAAAACAACTGTCTTTTCAGCCCCAGCCGGCAAGGACGACTTCAAGTACATCTGCCGCCGGGGTTCGGACGCGCCCTGCCCAAGTAGGGGTTACGGTAGTTTTCTGGGCAGTTCCCTGGGTCAAAACACTCTTCTTGGACGTTCTTTAAGAGCGCGTGTGTTATTTCCAGGGCAAGAATGTTGTTGTGTGTGTGGGTAGAAAGGCAAATGAAATGAGACCCTCGCACACAGGGAGAGCTAATAGGAGCACGGACTGTCTGGGATGTTTTCACACGTGATGCGTAGGCACTGTAGGGGAAGAATGCAAACGTGGATGGAATACGCTTCAGCCAGGCCCCCCCACTCCCTGATTTGAAAAGAGATATGAGGCAGTAAATAGCTGAATGAAGCCCAAAATAGCCACATCCAAAATTTTTGTCAACCCCTTTCTCAATAATGGATATCCATTTCTTTTCTGTCCATCCGCTAGGCGATGGCTCCTGCGTTCGGGGGAATCGAACCCCCGTCGAATGCTTGGAAGGCATCCATGCTGACCATTACACCACGAAAGCTTGTGTTTACAACAACTCGTTTACAAACGAATATGAATGAGTGACTTCTGTCTGGTTCAGATAAAACCAGACTAGCCTATAGTCTAAACTAGCATTGTCTGCTCCAGACAGAAGCCACATACGAAAATAGTGCCACACGTCATACACGATGATGCGATGTACTATTTTCGTTGCACGCGCTTTGAAAATCGTGGGACAATAACAGTGACTACCCTATGCATAGACTAACAGTTACTCGACTTAAAGCGTTTAACATCATAAGCAGTAACAATCACTGTAGTTTGCTAGATTGCTGCGATAAGAAATAAAAACATTATTCAAAAATGCGCAAACTGAAGGGCTATGAACGGAAAACACATCTTACTAACATTGAGACATCACTAATATAGTGTCAAATCACTAATATACAATCAAGGGTTGTACAGTACTACTACAGTAACCTACAGTAACCCAAATGCATTTCAGTCATACTCAAAGTGCTACGGGAGCCGCTGGGATATAATTGGAATCGGAACTCGTTCAAGAAGGCTCTGAACCAGTTGCAAGCCTATCAGGAGCTTTTCAATGGTACGTTTCACGCGAGGTCGCACGACCCCGGTTAGCCAGCTAAATGATGTCATGTCATTCACCGATCACAGCTCTTTATAAAAATATGTTTCAGACCAGAGATAAACGGGGAATCCATTTTTCTTTGCAATGTTGTCCCTTTTTCTCTCTTAATATTAGTGACTTAATGAAGAACAATAGAAATACCGTCTTCTCAACCAACCGTGTATTCAAAAGATTAATTCTATTTCATCTGCAAGGTTATTTTGCCTTGCAAGCGCCACTTCCCTGTAAATGCCTCAATTTCCTCCTAACCATTATGCTTGGCAGTTCCAAACGACATCACACATCTACGCTAAAACACAAACCTTATTCCATACTTTTCGAAACCATACATATTTACAATGCAGCCATACGAGGGGAATGAAAATAGAATGTATTTATTTAATTTATTTAATTTCAGAGGACCGGCGGCGTCGTTAGGATTCAAATCGCCGATTCGCAGCAAAATTCGACGATATTCCGAACAAAGACGAGTATTAATGGATTTATCACCCAATGAAGCTCCATACAATTTTGATCTCGTTTCTGAACAAATTTACTGCATTTTGGGGTTCAACTCAATTATCGATTGATTTCCGCGCGGGCGGCGGGGGGGGGGGGGGGGTTGTGGGGGGGGGGGGGTTGGGGGGGGGGGGGTGGGG